>JACEFZ010005976.1:210000-390000 GCA_014155875.1 Cepaea nemoralis | reverse complement strand
AACATTTTAGTCCAACTGATCGGTGTAGGGGTTTAACCCGCTACCTCAGCATCAGCACACCGGATGTTTAAGAGCAAGCTCTCCTATCCATTCAGCCATGATGACCTCCATTTCTGGGCTAATTATGCTATGTCTGTTTTTTGCCCCACTGATATTGCACCTTGGGAGCACGTCACTGCTGATCGTGCTACATAGGGAGCAAATATCAGAAATGGAATATAGACAAAGAAGAACATGATTTTAGATAGGTCACACACTAGTATGTGAGATGTCAGGTAGTGCTTGAAGGTGGAAATGACCATATGTTCACATGTATCCACTGTGGATGGACGTTTACCATGCAAGTTAATCTGATCAGTCAGATTCGCTACCGCCATAGGTTGTAATTATTATGCCTTTTTTTTTTAAGCACAACGTAAGAAACTATCATCTGTCAAAACAGCAAGGTGCCAACTATTTCCTGAACTGTCAAGAATGGATATTTAATGTTCTCACCTTCCCATCCACACAGCGTATTCTACTGGCAAATTTGGTGGAAATAAAATAGATCTCCCTGTGTCCACCTCGATGGCACCATAAAAACCTGGCTCCTCCACACCGAAGGCCCAATGGAAATAGGACTCCTGAACAAATCATACAAATTATGTTAGAAATCCAGACTACATCAAATTAACAGATTCAGTGCGAAACAAAAAGTAAGTTCAGACCAAACAAAAATGGATGGCAGAAAATTTCACGTAGGGGTGTGTCACAGTTATGACTTAAAAGCTGTCAATATGGTAGCAGACATAATTATTACGTACCATGTCGATAATTAATGCACAGTGATCTGTTTCCAAATCGCCTGTGACTGATTTTGAATCACCAAACTGGGAATTTTTTAAATTGTGCTCACTAAACCCCTAAGCCAGGGATGCCGACATATTAAGAAATAACCAGATCATGATTCAGCATAACACATGCAGACTGTCTGCGATTAGGTCAAGGTCGGGTCGGTTATGTTTCCTCCACATAATTTTGGTATTTTATAGTCAACCCAATACCCAGATGGATTCAAGTGATGAGACTCAGATCTAAGAATATGCAAGAACCTATTCTCAAATAAGCTGACGCTGCTCTCACTTACCGTGTTCGAAACACAGCTGCAAGCAATTTGGCAACAGCCTGCCTTGCATTGGTTTTCATACAATGGTATGTGTGCCAGTCGTTCAGAACTCAATGGTAAACTACTAAACACAAACTTGCGAAGAAACCATAAATAGCACCCAAAAAATGCTGGGGTTAACTGCAACATCCTGTAAAGGATATGCAACTAACTTTATTTAGGTTCTCAAATCAATTGCTATTTTCTGGTTGTCAAACAGATTGTCTTTAAATGCAGACTTACCTGTCGGAAGAGGGGCTCATGATCAGAATCATTGCGTGTCTGTTCAGTTCCACCCTGCAGCAGAATGATGGCTCCAGCAGGGACCTTTCCTGTCCCTCTCAGCCTCTCACAAAGTCTGTCACGATTTTGCTTAAACAGTTCCATTGGGATGTGTAGAGTATGCTCCCCCTGACAGTAAGTTGGCCTGAAAAGTGCATTTCATTGTTGTTAGTGCTGAAACTGTAATTGAGACTAATTAGGTAGTTGGTTGGTTAGTCAGCTAGCTGGTTAGTTAATTAGTTAGTTAGTTATTAAGTTAGTTAGTTAGCTAGGTTAGCTCGTTAGTTAATTAGGTAGTTAGTCATCAGATCATCCTCACACACATTACACTTAGTTAGTTGCATATCCTTTACAGGACAACGCAGTCAATGGCATCATTTTTTGCTGTTGTGATCTCTTGGCAAGTTTACGTTCAGTAGTTTGCCATTGCTTTCTGAACGACCGGCACCCAAACTATTTCATAAAAAACTAATGCAAGGCAGTCTGCTGACAAATCGCCTGCAGCTGTGTTTTGAAAGCGGGTATGCTGGATAATAATGAAATGTGTCCGTAACGCCTTCGCCACGGAGCTGACATTAAACTATTTAGTGCATAATTGCCCAGAAAATTCCTTGGTTTCTCCATCACAGTGTGGAAGATGATGAAGTTAGTTCAGAATTGTTTTACTATTCTTCTTGGGCCTCCAGCATAGCACTGTTGTCTGGTTTCACCCTTCTTGAACTGATGTTTCTACAGACTGGTCAAGTTTGCAGGTTCAGTCATCACTTGATTTGTGTAACTGCCCTGCCTCTCTGAGAGCAGTCAGTATATCAACTTGGTTCATTGTTTGCCCACTTTCCCAAGTAACCACACCCATAAACTTATGTTCATAACATCTGACAAACAATACTACTGTATGAAGTGAAAACATAGACCTTGATATAAATTCAGGCTTTTCAAATGTGGTTCTTCAGAAAATTCGGGCGAGTTTCTTGCATAGAAAACAGAGAAGTAAAAATTACCTAGAATAACTACATATAAAAAGGGTGCTGCTGAAACTGCTGAATAAATTTATTTCATTGTGGTTAGTGCAGAATCTGAAACTGAGGCTCAACAGACTCGCATGACTAGTGAACGTAAAACTATCTAGAAAAGTCACAAACAGTTGATTCTTCTTTCTTTCTTCATCTTCTTGTGTTCGTTCTTTCATGTTTAAACAGAAATATATATTTTTTTTGCCGCTCTCTCACTTTGAACTCAAGCGTAGTCCATAACACTATTTATAGTAGTGATGGACTGAATTTTGCATGTGGATTAGCTTTCCCTATTAACCCTTTACCGGGCAAAGCATCTCAATCCGCCCGTACTCCCAAACGAGCAAACCGTCTGAAACCGCCTGTTAATAATAAGTGTTATAAAAACACGATTTCGCGGCTTTCGGAGATTTCCAATTGTCTACTTTTGGTTTTCCCCAATAGCTTGATAATGTGGCCGCCATTTTCAAGCGTTGTACTTTGAATTTGATCTATTTTTAAAAATAGTTTTCGGGGTTTTTATGCTGTTTTTAAAAATGGATTTTGACATTCCTCAAGTGATAGCGAGATTTCACTGGGTTCAATTTAAGTGACATTGAAGTGCACAAAGTTGACTATTAATCGGAGCTAGATATCAGTGATCTGCGTAAGCAGTCATGAGCCGGACTTTGAAGAAAGTGATTGTTATGATTCTGAAAATGTGTTTGTAAATTGCCGTATAGATGACTGACAATCACAAACAATATGTTGAATTTTTTAAATATTTGTATTCATGTATGGATTACCGGCAGCATTCACATGAGTAACATATTCTGCATGCTTTTCCCTTCATTGTGTTGTTTATTTAACTAAAATCGGTTGACTAACACCTTATTTGTGATGTTTTTACTAACGTAACCTGAAATTTTACCAAACCTGAAATAATCTTGCCCGTTCAGGGCTAAAAAACGGACAAGCGTCTGCCTGGTAATGGGTTAACGGTGTCCCTTGCCAACAGGCGAACCAAGTCCGACTTCAGAGGTACCTGTAATTTACATCCCCAAGTCAAGGACGACAGATCAACATTTTAATTCAGCTGTCCGGTGTAGGGGTTGAACCCTTAACCTCGGCATCAGCACACCGGATGTTTAAGAACACGCTTTCTTACCCATTCGACCATGCTGACCTGCAAAAACAGAAATATGAGTTCTCGCAATGTAGTCAACAATTATTCAGAGCTCCTATTTTGTTCAACACAATTTTGAATGCAGTGCCATCTGACTTGGGTATCAGGGTAGAGGTATCCCCTATCAGTTGAGTTGAGTTAAGAACTGACATCATTGCACTCAGGACATTCCCATATGTGTTCTGTCCCCTCATTCAACAGTCAGCGAAGAGTCATACTACTAATTGTTCCCACCGCTATTTGATTTAAAGTTCTCCTGGTCTTCCCTCTCAGTTTTGAGATTCTTCCAGAACCCCTGCAATCTAATTGTTTCCACATATGGGTTCTCAATCTGTTCCCCTGCCTTCTTCACCTAGACCCACAAACGACCACCTCCCCTTTGTCCATAGGCAATCTACCACCAAGAGGTGCATTCCCTGTATCCCTTAGCAAAGGAGAAGCAAGGTGCCTCCTTCCCTCCGCTAGCCTACAGGACATCCTTAGGCAAGGTGGAGACTTGCTTAGCCCCCCCCCCCCCCCCCCCCCACCAGGGTTACGTGAAGCCATGGGTGCAGCTGTGGTGGATGAAGTTGAAGAGCAGCCAACAGATAGTTGTAGGTTATGGTCTCCAACTTCACGATGGTAGGCAGAGGTCTCCAACTTCATGATGGTAGGCAGAGGATCTCATTTTTGTGTGTGGATACAATGGCCATGGTCATTGACCAGTATGGTCATTGCTAAGACGAAAACCAATGGCAAACTACCTTCTGTACAGATGCCAAGAAAATCATGTATTGCAGTCTCATAGAAAATAGGTCACAATTTTTTGGTCACGTTATGAGAAGAAATAAATTGGAGAACTTGGTGACAGCTGGCAAGATTGAGGGAAAGAGAACAAGGGGAAAGCAGAGAAGTAAATACCTGTATGGCTTAGCCATGTGGCATGGTCGAGACAAGAACACTGAACTGATCCACGACTCTGGTGATCGAGTGAGATGGCGAAACATGACTGCCCACGCTTATCAGCATGGCACATGATGATGATCATCATTTCACTAGACCACCATTCTCTTCTTAGCTGGCGGTATTGGGGGAAATCCTAAAGAGCATGCTCTGTAGTTTGATCATGCTGACAGCATGAGCGCTGGTGATTCACTCAGACCAAGCCTGTAGATGTGCTTGTATGCCCTATCCAATCTTGCCAGTTGTCACAAGGTTCTCTAGTTTATATCTTCTCATAACGTGTCCAAAATGTTTATTGTCTTCGTCTAATTTCTCTAATCAGTTTATGGTTTTCAGTTGTTTATTGTAGGACTTGCTCACTGGTTTTTCTGCCTGTCCATGGTATCCTTTGTATTTTCCTCAGAAACCACATTTCCACTGCCATTCTATGTTTTTCAGCTTGTCTGCTCATTGTCCACATTTCAGATCCATACCCCCGGGAAGGTTAACCCGGTCAACAAATGCCCGCAGAAGTCGGATTTGTCGGCCTAACGGCGCAAGAACGCAGCTCTGCTGTAAACAGGCACAACGCAGTCACGTCCGGAAAAAAAACTCCGGATGAACGCAGCAGAAGAAGAAGAAGATCCATACGAAAGTACAGGTTCTATGTTGCACTTCAATACTCTTTTTCTCGTTGCAACTGACATCTTTTTATTGGTCAGGATGTAGAGCAGCAAAATGTACAACAATGACTCAAGACAGAAAATATTGCATCATCATCCCAAAGTGCCATTCTAATGGTTGAACTAAAATGTTGACTTCTCATCCTTGACTTGGGGACATAAATTACAGGTACCTCAGAAGTCAGAGTATGTTCATTTGATGGGCAGGAACACTGATAACAGTGAAAGCTAATCCACATGCAAAAATCAGTCCAGTATAGACTATGCTTGAGTTCAAAGTGAGAGAACGAAAAAAAAAATTCTGAAACTTGTTCAGATCCATTTCTTGTCTGAGTGCAGCTTTGCTCTACACATTGGTCAA
Organism: Cepaea nemoralis; assembly: GCA_014155875.1. NCBI lineage: Eukaryota > Metazoa > Mollusca > Gastropoda > Stylommatophora > Helicidae > Cepaea > Cepaea nemoralis. The sequence goes on along the minus strand of JACEFZ010005976.1, from coordinate 384,431 downwards.
CTGGACTTAAATGTTGACTTCTCATTCAGAAAGCAATAGGAATTTTTATTTGTTTTTGCATATCCTCATTTACAGGATATCGCTGTCAACACCAGCATTTTACTGCTGTTGTTGGTGTCTTGGCAAGTTTTACGTTCAGTAGTTTGTCATTGCTTTCTGAACAACCGGCTCCCATACCAACACGTTAAAACCCAGCGTGACGCAGTCTGCTGCCAAATCGGTGGCAGCTGTTTCGAACTAGGGTAAGCAGGCTCACGAATCACGTCCGTAAGCCTTAGCCACGGAGACTGGCAATAGCAAATTAATGAACATAAAATTGACAAGTAAATCACAACCAACCAATAGATAGGGGCTGAATGCGTTTTCAAGGTCCTGCAAAGGACATGCAATATTAAGGAAGAATACTCAATAAATTTGATAGAAAACTTATGTGGCAAAACTGACTACACACCACACACACACACGTCTCCAGAAAATAACTCTGCCAGTCAAACTCATCTGTCAGTTTCATCATGCCATATTGGTTATGTAAACTGCAATAAATATTATATATATATATTTATATTACGAATAATAATGACCCTGTACTGTATAATTTACGCATTATAATTTTAAATTGTTTAAGTTAACTTACTGGACTCTGCCCGAAGCCATTTTCAAAAAATTCGATTCAAATTCAAGTTGAACTTGAAAAATAAGAAAAAACAGATTATCGCTGCCCCTAAACACAGCCAAGAACAAATCAAATGAAAAGAATCTTTCTTCTGGTTTAAAATATTGTCGAATTATTCAAGCATTAACTTGTTACTAAGGAAAGTAATTTCGGGATAAACCGATCTGACTGCCAGGCGTACGGGCCAACACAGAAGAAATCAAATCACGTGATTTTATCACATGATGGGGATATTTTTAGATTGGGGGTTTTTGACTGCTGGTAGCTGTGGGTGTAGTGAGCACACAATTGTAGTTATAGGCATGAAACGACATCGGGTGGGAAAGCACGTCCGTTGTATATAGAGCATTGATTGGCGTGTATAAAAGAGGAACGGAGTATGTATTAGATAACACCAGGCATCTGAAAAGAATGTAAGTTATGAGGACAATTTCGATTTAAAATTTGTTCCATACAAAGTTGTCAAAATGATACAGGAAACGAGCTGTTGTGCTACAACAACATCGCTCTCTTTTCTCATCAATTTTCAAAGTGGGAGAGTTTTATTCATAGGGCCCTATGAATAGACACTTTGTTTATTCATAGGGCCCTATGATTATGAATAGACACTTTGTTTATATATAGGGCCCTATGAATCGATACTTTATACTTAGTTGAAGTATGGCTGTTTAAATATCAAGAATAGTTTTCGGTTTCCAGATTGGTATCCCCAATACAAATAATTGTGTCCCAGGCGAGTTTAAGAATTGTTAACTTGCGTTTCTGTACACTTGACTTACTGTTTACAGGCATCCATCTCTGTTTACGTTACCGACCTACTATTTCCTACTGTTTATGTCCTGATAATTCTGGTCCAAGCTGACAGTAATATGCGTCACCTCAGAGAGACATGATTAGGGTCGTCTGACTGCCTGCCCTCTCTCTCTCCTCTCTCTCTCTCTCTCTCTCTCTCTCTCTCTCTCTCTCTCTCTCTCTCTCTCTCTCTCTCTCTCTCTCTCTCGGTCGCTCGGCCGGTCAACCTGCCTGTTCAGAGTATTGCAGGGAGAGGTTGAAAGAGATGTATGAATTGGCATGGTGGAACACAGATGATCGACGAGCGAGTGTCGGGTTGGATCTAGCTACCCATCTACCTGCGTACCTACTCATCCACCTACCTGCCTAGCTACCCACATACCTGCTTACTTAACTACCTACCTGTCTACCTACCCACATATCTGCCTCTCTAACCATCTATCTGTCTAACAACCCACCTACCTGCCTACTTAACCACTTTCGTGTCTAACTACCCAACTACCTAACCAACTATGAATAATACAAAGAATTATCGCCGAAGCAACGGAGTATGTGCTTTGTGCTCGATACTTTTGACAACAGCCAGCGGGGAGAGAATGAAGAGGTAGGGGAGAGGGGGGAAGGAAAAGGAAGAAGAGGGCTGGAGCCAGAAGGGGTAGAAGGAAAACGGATCGTTTGGGACTCAAAAATGTGTGGGTTGGGTATTGGAATTGCCGTAGTGCAAAGCAACGAGGACCAATACTGGAGAAACTGGTACTAACTAACTTACACTCACTTTAAACAACACAATTCTAAATACCCAAAGAGATAAAGGATTGACTTTCACCCAATGAATTGCTGAACAATTTAAAAAAACATTGTCCGGCAAGGAAACGAACGATTGACATGTGACTTTCATCCAATTAATTGCTGAAAAATTTTAAAAAAAAAATATCTGGCAAGGAAACGAACCTCGAGCTCCCGCCCATCAGGCGGGGACACTATCAACTATGCCACTGACGACACATTTTCCAATCAACGAAAATGTATAATATAGCCGCAAACTTACGTTAAATCACGTGACCAGCCATGCCCTATGAATAGACACTTTGTTTATACATAGTGCCCTATGAATAAACACTTTGTTTATACATAGTGCCCTATGAATAGACACTTCCTTTCAAAGTACCTTCTTTGCTGACTGAGCACTGGCGTAAACTAAACGATAATATTAATAATAGCATTTTTAATAGACAGTATTTTAAAATTGGGATTTTTACTTTACTTATGAAGCCATCACGGAGTCAGTCAGCTTGACAAGATGAATCCAATGGTATCTCAAAGACTACGTCAATTCTAAGCGGAATTATTATATTATTTATTGTTATTTTTGTATCGTGATCTACAACCACTTCAACCAGGAAGTGCAGATGAACAGTCCTGCTTGTGGTCCAGTAAATGGGGAGCTAAGAACATTACATTTTGCTTTCTATTACTGTGGCTTGTTTATTTTTAAGCGAACCACATAGCAAACATATATTGTTTCGTCCGGGACGGCAAGGCCTAACTTGACATGTTGTCTAGTTTTCTATATAGGATGTGCCGCAACCTAATTAATAATTAAAAATAGCTGCAAATTAATAAATATTAATTAAATATGTGCATTGCTAATTATTGGCAAACAAACCTGACAATATGTATATTTTATTATGCGGACTGGTAAAAGGTAAGTCACGGCCACATTCCTGTTTCATTAGGATGTGCTGTGACCTCATTAACGATTAAAAATAGCCGCCCATTTATATTAATTAAATGTCATGTGAAATGTTTGTCGTAAGTCGATTTTCGGAGAGATAGAGGAAGACAGTGTGAGAAGATTCTTGACAGTCTTGTGTCATGGCACGGAAGGGAGTGAATGAATTGATCCATGCCATCGGAGATCGCAATTTGTGGAGAGGCATGATCACCCACGCTAGCCAGCAAAGCACTGGATGATGATGATAGAAAGTGGCTGATGGTCTCATAGAGGTGAGAACAATGTCTGCATGGTGGTGCCTGTCGGGGATTGGTAATTTTAATTCTATTTTTTGTTTCAGATATTAGTTGAAGAACATTGTTGAAAAAAATGGCGTCCCATGGGTTGAAGAAGTTGACTTGCAAAGATTTGCGCTCCTACTTGCGGACACTTCCGCCGTCTGACCTTGATGCGCTTTACTGTCATCCAGCAACATGTCTGGCAGTGTTCAGGTAATGGAGATAATTGAACTTACTAGCTGCACATTACATAATGTTTATTAATCTTCTTTGGCTTCCTGCAAAGTGCTCTTGTCTGGCCACACCTCTTTTAACTTGTTGTTCTCACAGTCTGACCATGGTTGTAGATTCACAGTCTGTGTCGTGAGCCGCTACACGCTGCAGGATTTACTGAAGAAGGGATCTGAGCACTTATGGACTGAATGGTTCAATGCTCAATGAGGATGGTCTGTAAACTAACTAACTAACTTACATGATGTAGTGATAACTATGGACAGATTCCTCCGAAGTCGGAGAGTGTCTGTACGGCGAGGAACCACCAGTCTGCACACCATAAGCCAGACATGGGACAACGGATACTCACGCAAACCTCAGGTCCTGTATGACATCACACTGATGTTGGACAACAGGATGCCTTCATCCGACATACAGGACTTCACGTTAGAGCTCAAGCCAACGAACACAAGCAAGCAACTATGGACAGATAAATATTTAAATGAAGATGCCTTGGAAAAAAAAACAACTCAAAAAGAGAACTAGTTACTTGCATCAAAGAAAGACAGTCCAAATTCTTTGTGTGCATCATGAGAAAGAGAGAGCTGGGGTAGATTGTGACAACAGGAAGCTGGAGGGAAGAACAATGAGTTGGAGGCAAAGGAGAAGGTGTCAGACAGTATGGCATCATCTTATGAAGGAACATCGATATCAGAAATTAGTGTCAGAACATGAGACAGAAGGTTGTGGACAGACATGATCACCAACACCACACAACAGGGACTGTAAAAAGATGGCGGTGCATGAAACAGAAGGCAATGAACAGACACGATCACCAATGCCACATAGCATGGACTATACAAAGGAAAAAAGGAGGGCTATAAGTGTTTTGATAGTGGTTATGGGCACCAGGTAGCTTTGTAACAAACATCCAAAGGAAGTATTCAAAACATTGTGGTCACATTATGAGAAGAGGACAACAGGAACACGTCTTCCTCTTTGTGTAACTTCAGACGACAACCTAATATATTTAAAGAAAGCAGCAGCCAGCGTGAGATTGTTGACATTTCTGTAGAGTTTGTTCTTAACTCTTTCACTACCAAACAAAAACTGGGCTGTGACCAAACAGAAATTTATGGCAGAAAATTGGAACTAGGGGTGTGTTACAATAATGCTTTTAAAATGGTTAAGGTGGTAGAAGACCTATTGTATTACATATCAAATTAAAGAGGATTGCACAAGGAACATGACAGTGTTAATAATTAATTGATAGGTTACAAATATTATGACAATAATGAGAGGTTTAATAATAACAACTGAAATTAAAGAGGTAAAAATTATTTAAAAAACTGCACTTATAAGGTGTTTTCTACACTCCTATACTGCTAATCATGTTTAATTTACTGAATAATCAAACAAACACCACTTTTCTTCAAGAATATAAACAGTATTGCGCATTAAAGTAACCCAAAAAGAAGTTTTGGTGCATATTCTGAACCATGTATTTTTCACAAATAATGACAAAAAATAATGGCTGAAATCTTGAAGGTGGGGTCTGTCACAGTAAAGTTATGAAAATGGTTACAATTGTAGCAGAAATGTTGTATTATATATCAAAATAAAGGGGATTGCACAAGGAATATGTTGGTAGGAGAATTTTTGCTTTAGGTTGTAAATAAAATAAAAATAATAATATAATTTGTAAAATAATTGGACAAAAGTAGGTAAAAATAATGTAAACATTGCACTTAGAATGTGTTTTCTACACTCCTTTACTGCTAATCATGTTTAATTTACTGAATAATCAAACAAACACCACTTGTCTTCAAGAATATAAACAGTATTGCTCATTTAAATCACCCAAAAGGAAGTTTTGGTGCATATTCTGAACCATGTCTTTTTCACACAAATGAAAAAAACTAATGGCCGAAATCTGGAAATTGGTGTATGTCGCAATAATGTTATGAAAATGGTTAAAATTGTAGCAGAAATGTTGTATTATATATCAAAATAAAGGGGATTGCACAAGGAATATGTTGGTAGGAGAATTTTTGCTTTAGGTTGTAACTAAAATAAAAATAATAATATAATTTATAAAATAATTGGACAAAAGTAGGTAAAAATAATGTAAACATTGCACTTAGAATGTGTTTTCTACACTCCTATACTGCTAATCATGTTTAATTTACTGAATAATCAAACAAACACCACTTGTCTTCAATAATATAAACAGTATTGCTCATTTAAATCACCCAAAAGGAAGTTTTGGTGCATATTCTGAACCATGTCTTTTTCACACAAATGAAAAAAACTAATGGCCGAAATCTGGAAATTGGTGTATGTCGCAATAATGTTATGGAAATGGTTAAAATTGTAGCAGAAATGTTGTATTATATATCAAAATAAAGGAGATAGCACAAGGAATATGTTGGTAGGAGAATTTTTGCTTATGTTGTAAATCCATTGGCACCTTGCCGTCTTGACAGACGATAGTTTGTGCTCTAAAAAGGCATAATAACTTTTAACTATGGCGGTAGCGAGTGTGACTGATAAGGCCAATTTGCGCTGTAAATGTCCGTTCACAGTGGGTGCATGTGAACACGTGGTCATTTCCACCATCATGCACCATCTTACGTCTCAAACGCTTGGTGTGTGACTTTTCTGCAATAATTTTCTCCTTTGACTTTATTCCATTTCTGATATTTGCCCTCCACGCAACACGTTCAGCGGCGACTTGCTCCCAATGTGCATTATCAATGCCTGTATCAATCATGTCCCGCTTACACACATCTTTGTATCGTAGTAGAGGCCGACCCTGAGATCTCTTACCCATCTGTAATTCACCAAAAAAGATATCCTTTGGTATTCTACCATCATCCATCCTCCTAAGATGTCCTATCCATCTAAGTCTACGAAGACTGAGCATGGAATAAACTGTCACACAACCTGATCTTTCCAATACTTCAGTATTTGTGATTTTGTCTTGCCACTTAATACCAAGAATTCTTCGCAGACACCGCATATGAAAGCTGTTTAAATTGTTCTCTTGGTGTGAGTAAGTTGTCCAGGTTTCACTGCCATAGAGAAGAGTACTAAGGACACAGGCTTGATAGACAAGGACTTTTGTTTTGGCAGTAAGCTTCCTGTTCTCCCAGACTCTTTTTCTTAACCTGTTCATTGTTGTTGCTGCCTTACCAATCCGGATGTTGATTTCCTGATCTAGGGATAATTTGCTATTTACCACTGATCCTAGATATGTAAAATGGTCTACTATCTCTAGTTCGGCGTCGTCAATAAAGATTGATGGTACCCCATGTGCACCTTGTGACATAATCTGTGTCTTCTTTTTGCTAATTGTTAAACCAAATTCAGAACAAGCATTGGAGAATGCAGATAGTAGACATTGCAATTCTTCCTCAGAGTGGGTCGTAACTGCAGCATCATCTGCAAAAAGCAACTCTCTGATCAGTACCCTCCTAATTTTGGTCTTAGCCTTCAATCTCTGAGCATTGTAGAGGCCGCCATCTGAGCGTGAGTGAATGTATATACCACCATCCTGATCACGAAATGCATATTTCAGTAGAAGTGAAAAGTATATTCCAAAGAGGGTGGGAGCTAGTACACAACCTTGCTTAACTCCACTCTTGATTTCAAATTCTTCAGAAGTTGCACCATCAAACTTGATTATACCCTTCATGCCTGTGTGGAACGATTCCACAATGGACAGAAGAGTTGGTGGGCAGCCAATCTTCTTTAGTGCCTTGAACAGACCCTCACGACTGACCAAATCAAATGCCTTTGTGAGGTCGATGAAGGCAATAAACAGTGGTTGATTCTGTTCACGGCATTTTTCTTGCATTTGTCGCAATGAGAATATCATATCAGTGGTAGACCGGTTCTGTCGAAAGCCACACTGTGATTCGGGGTAGACTTGATCTCCTAGGACTTGAAGTCTGCGCAGAACAATTCTGGCAAATACTTTTCCAACAATACACAGAAGTGAGATACCCCTATAGTTGTTACAGTCGCTCCGATCACCCTTGTTCTTGTACAGCGTTATGATGTTTGAATCTTTGAAATCCTGTGGGACTTGTCCTTCACGCCAGCATAGCTCTATTAGCTGGTGGATCTGTAGAGTGAGTGTTTCTTGCCCACTCCTGATAACCTCTATTGGAATCCCATCCTTACCTGGAGCCTTGCCAGATGCAAGTTCATTTATAGCACACTTAACTTCTGTTATGGTGGGAAGTGTGTCCAGGTGGTCAAGAGTTGGTAGAGCCTCTATGGCATTTAGGGCATCATCCGCTAGTTTGGTCTCACTTGAGTAAAGCTCCAAATAGTGCTCTACCCATCTGTCCATCTGCTGTTTCTTATCAGTGATGACTTCTCCAGTCAAGGTTTTCAGCGGTGCACTTCTTTTGATCACTGGACCACAGGCTTTCTTTATTCCTTCATACATGCTTCTTATGTCTCCCTTATCACTTGCGATTTGAATGGACTCACATAACTTGATCCAATAATCATTTGCACACTGCCTGGCAGCCTTTTGCACATCCTTCCTAGCTTGCCTTAGCTCACTCAGAGTGTTACGCGTTGGTCTTTCCTTGTTTCTTAAGAGAGCTTTCTTCTTCTTATCAATCAAGGGCTGCAGAGTCTCGCTGTTGGCCGCAAACCAGTCCTGCCTCTTATGATCCACAGTGCCGTAAACCCCTACGGCAGTTTTATAAAGAGTTTCCTTAATTTGACCCCACTTTTCATTTACTGTACAATTTTCTGGTGTATCAGTGAAAGCGTCTTCAAGTTGCTGTTGAAACTGAAAGCACTTTTCAGGATCATGAGTGTTAATAATATTAATCCTGGGGCTAGATTTGTGTTTAGCTGTGTAGATTCTCTTTGGTCTCAGTCTAACTCTTGCAACAACCAAAGAATGATCTGTATCACAGTCAGCACTGTGGTAACTACGTGTCAATAATATATGGTTCAGATGTTGTCTCCGTGTGATGATGAAGTCCAGCTGGTGCCAATGGCGGGATCTTGGATGTTTCCATGTGACCTTATGCATCTCTTTTGTTTTAAAAAAAGAGTTTGTAATACATAGGTCATTACTGGTGCAATGCTCCAGCAGCCTTTGCCCATTTTCATTCATGCGACCGATGTTGTATTTTCCAAGGGACACTGGCCATGAACTCGAGTCCTTGCCCACACGAGCATTGAAATCACCGAGCATATAAATGTAGTCAGACTTTGGAACTGCCTTGATCATGGAGTCTAACTCCTCATAGAACAAATCCTTCACATCATCAGAGGAATCGAGTGTCGGTGCATATGCAGTAATAATGGTGGCAAACCCACAAGAGGTTGCCAAGCGCAGGGATAATAGTCTTTCATTTCCTCCTGCTGGAATTTCAATCATTCCCAGTAGCGAATTCTTCACTGCAAAGCCCACACCGTGTTGCCTTTTTTCTGCCTGCCCTCTACCCTTCCAGAAAAAGGTGTAGTTGTTTTCCCTGAGTGACCCTTCCTCAGCGAGGCGAGTCTCCTGCAGGCCAGCAATATCAATGTTAAGACGATTGAGTTCGGCATCAATCACAGCCGTTTTTCTCACATCGTCAATATTGGTCAAGTCAGTGGAAAATCCTGGACACATGGTTCTCACGTTCCAGGTTGCAAGCCGTAGCTTGAGGTTTCTATTTTTATTTTTGTTTGTACCTGGTGCATTGGTTTTACAGCCTGCGATTCAGATTTTGTCCTAGCCCCAAGCACCCATTGAAGCAGGCAGGCTGTGGCGGATCAGCACCCAATTGGCTGGGGGCTGCCCAGCTTGAGGCGGGCGGTAGCTGATCAGTGACACCTATAGGTGTCTCCCACCGTCAGAGGCAACGCGTGGCGCCCCATGTCTACGCCAACTGACAAGGACTTATAACCCGTAACAGTTGCCTCTCGCTTTGATTCCGAGACCAGTTAAGACCAGGGATGGAGTTATTGCCTCTCCATAGCACAAAGCCTGGGCTAAAATATAGAGATCATGTGTTGCCCATGCAGCATGATCCCTCTCTCGGCCTGCCTAGTTCACTCCAGAGGAAAGGTAACACCCCTACATCTGGAACAAGACAAGCTGCAGAAGCTGCCGGATCAGCAAAGCATTGCTCTAACTGTCCGCCTGTCGGAGCTTCGATCCTAGACCAGTCGCCAACCAAGGCTTAGGGCCTGGTCAGCCCTGCCATGACAATTTTGTCTTTAGCTTGCATTTCCTCGCACCAGGTTAAGGCTTGTACCCTCCCAATTGTGCTCTTCCGCCCGAAATGTTGTAAATAAAATTAAAATAATAATATAACTTCTAAAATAATTTGTTAAAAAGAGGTAAAAATAATGTAAACATTGTACTTACCGAGGGGGCGTTGTTATCCAATATCCTGATCACTGCTAATCCAATTGAATTTACTGAACAAACAACACTATTCTAAACTATAAACACCATTGCTTCCAATCAACCATCCGAAAAGAAGTTTTGCCGCAGATTCTGAATCATGTATTTTTTTTTTCAGACAAAAATTAGGAAAACACTTGGCAGATTTACATTTAATTGTCATGTCTGTTTGTTTTTATTTACTATATGTGGCAGTCTATTTGTGATAGGCTGCAACGCAAACTTTGGCGCACAAGTCTGGTCTATTAGTGCAGCCGGAGCAAACAAAAGATGATATGTGTCGTTTAGTTCGAGTGCTGCAAAAAACACAGTCTCTATTGACACGGACAAATTCTATTAAATGCTTGGCTCATGTAAATCTTTCGGCATAATTTCCTGCAACAGACTGAAATTCTTCGGCAGGCAGAGTGTCAAACTTTCAGGAATACTCTGAGCTACTTCGCGATGAGCACTTTCCTTTACTTGAAATCCTTCTATAACAATTTTTTTTCCTCCTTTCTCTGTTTGCCATATGGAATGTAGGATGTGAGCATTGATCTGTGCAATTTCAAAGATCTAGTAGTAGATATTCTTCCACCACGTAATGGTTTTCCTATCATGGATATTATAATATCCAACCATTTGGTCCATTCTGTTGCAGCCATTCATCGCCGTGTTATTTTCATGGAGACCATCTTCGGCTTGCTTTGCGGTTTTCGCAATCCGCTCTCAACAGTTCTAACTACAGACTTGGTAGAGACAACAATGCATGGTTTTTTTAGCTTTGTTTAGCCCTTCCACCAAATAATCATATCATCAATGGACACATTTTCAAATGGGTAAAATGCTTCCTGGATATTCTTCAGAATCATGTCAACAAGAGGATAAATTTTTTTTTTTTTTGGTACCCTCAGGTTGACATACATGAAACATGGTGTGATAAATATATTATAATTTTCTAATTGATTACTGGGAAACGTAGTGGCAGTGCCATACCAAGGAGTATATAAATGTGCACTTGTACACCGGTAGTCTTTGATACATGGTCTTGGATCAAGTCCCATAGCAATAATGACAGACGTAAACTTCAGCCATTCGTGCTTCGTTGTCAAACACTCAGCTGTTGACGAACATTCACTGGTTTTTCTTTATCACCACGTGCTAAAACTTTAGACACAACTAAAACTACTTTCTAAATATTCACTGATAAGGGAATCACTATTGTTTAAAACAGTTATAAACAATAATCTAGCTTGATCTCAAGTCATACTACATGGACGCAAACTGGTGGGCGTTTCCATTGTGAAAAACCAAAACAAACAAATTAACACTACCTTAAAACTGAAAATTCACAAGAATCCAATATTAGAAAACGTTTGACCTCATAAACATGGCGTAGAAATCTTTCGGCTGTACGACTTTTCAGTTTACTGTAACTTAAAATTCCGAAACGGAGCAGAAAGATATGAAATAAACCACTGATCATTTTGTGGGACGAAAAGGGCGGACTGCCATTACAGCAAATCCAACCTGTCCACAGATGGGATCACGGTAGCGAAAGAGTTAAATGATGTAGACTAAATTATTTTCTCTGTTTTGCTTATATTTGATATGTGAATTTCGCGTGGAATGCTTTTACATCTGTCCGCGATTGTTTTTCGTGTGAACTGCATGTTCGGAATGATGACGGCCGGCTGTTGCTGGATTGACTGGTTTGCCTTTTCGGTTCACGAGTGCATTTTTCAGGAGACTCCTGGGAGTCATCGCTGTAGCTTTGAGTTTGTGCTTTGTGTGGCGCTTTCGGTGGGTCGCCCTGTAGAAAGAAACCAAACCATATGGGATAAAACCCCGGTCAATGAAGTCTTTCTGGTGACTGCTGTTTTCATCGACGATGAACTGTATTTTTCGTGGATTTTTGTGTTGGCATTCTGGCGGCGGTATTATGCACAGTGTACCTGTGCGGGCTTTTGGCTTGCCGACACTTCTGTCTATTCCATTGTTCACATGGGGCAGTGAGGAGCATTTTATTTTGTGATATTCACTGGCACAGGAACGGAGCAATATGGGGACGACCCGTTGCCGTGAAGTTGGAACCGCGACTAACTAACTAACTAACTAACTAATGGATACCCTTGCAGCAAGTGTTTAGCCATCATTTTAGCAATTCCCCAGTACATTCTTTAGCATTTTTATCTGTAGTTTATTTAACAAGTAGTATTTCATCATGCATGCCCTGTGTGGGTGATGTGTTGAGAGGTAGTAGAAGTGCTTGGGGTTTCTTGGCAAAAGCTAATGGTCGACGTTTGGTGCAGGAGAGCCTGGCATATGATACCACAACATCTAGCTTAAGAATGGAGGTGGAGGCAGTCAGTGCAGCTTTCCGCTGGATGGAGAATACGACACCCACACACACACACACACACACACACACACACACACACACACACACACACACACACACACACACACACACACACACACACACACACACACACACACACACACACACACACACACACACACACACACACACACACACACACACACACACACACACACACACACACACACACACACACACACACACACACACACACACACACACACACACACACACACACACACACACACACACACACACACACACACACACACACACACACACACACACACACACACACACACACACACACACACACACACACACACACACACACACACACACACACACACACACACACACACACACACACACACACACACACACACACACACACACACACACACACACACACACACACACACACACACACACACACACACACACACACACACACACACACACACACACACACACACACACACACACACACACACACACACACACACACACACACACACACACACACACACACACACACACACACACACACACACACACACACACACACACACACACACACACACACACACACACACACACACACACACACACACACACACACACACACAGAGTGATTGTAACTGACTCAGAAAGCATGCTGAGTAGGGTGAGGACTGGCAAGCTTCGTGCCGAGTGGCTTGCTTCACTTCGGAAGTCACGGGTGGCAAGCATCATCTGGATATTTTCTCCAGGGCATGCTGGTGTGTTGGGGAATGAACTGGCAGACAGATTGGCTGGCTCTGCAAAACTTGGTGGAGTATTGATGCATGATAAGGCAGACATGGTTGCGGCCTTGTGGGAGCACATGTACACCTCGGAGGAGCAAATGGATCACCATAGTCTGGCAAGAATGCGACAGCGTGGAGTGACGAGGGGATCTGGCCGATGCTTGACGCTTAGAGGAAAGGCGAGACGCACATATAATCAGATTGCTACTGGTACTATTGGGGTTGGAACTCTTCGCTGGCTTCTGAGGATGGGGACGGAGCGCTTATGGGAATGCCCTGAATGCTGTGATGTCGGTTCCTAAATCAATCAATCAATCATATGTTTATGTCAGGTCTTAGTCAGATTTTTACTGAGCTATTGTATGTCAGTAGATGGTACTACCTGCTTTCTGTTAGCTTCCAATTTTTGGTGGGGCTCACCAAACCTGACACCCCCACATTGCTTTGGGCAGAGGAGCACAATAGGGAGGCTACAAACCTTATCCTGGTGTGAGGAAATGCAACCTAAAGATTTAATGCTGTGGCAGGACAGACCAGGCAACTGGTCTAGGATCGAAGTTCCGACATATAGACAGTTAGAACATTGCTTTGCTAAACTGGCAGCTTCTGCAGCTTGTCTTGTTCCAGATGTATTGGTGTTACCTTTCCTCTGGAGTAAACTTGGCAGGCCGAGAGAGGGATCGTACTTCATGGTCAACACATAGTCTCTACAAATCAGCCCAGGGTTTGTGCTATTTTTGAAGCACAATGTAACAAACTATCATCTGTCAAGACGGCAAGGTGCCTGTAACTAAAATGTCAGGCTGGAACATTTAACAGCTGGTAAAATTTATAGAATTGGAGAATCATGGTCCGGACTGACATCTGAAGAAGAAGAAAATTGATGATTTTAAATTTAAACATGGCAGGACCAGGTGACGTTCTGCAAAAGGCCTGCTGCAAGATGAGGGCTGGGGAGCAGGGGAGCATGGAGCTAGCACCAAATACCCAATAGCCTCAATGCATGTGAAAGTGTCTTTCACCTTTTACTTTTAAATTACTGTAGTGATTTTTAAATTTGGTTTTCCCTAGACCACAAATTTATGAAAGTTTGCTATCACCATTCCACTTTTTCTGTTGATCAAAAATGCTTTCATTTTAAACAAAAAATTAGATCCAAACTGCTTTTTCTTAATACAGAAACATCACAACCCATGAGAAGGATTCTTGGTTTCTCGCCATTTCTTCTGCAGTTTCAAGCTTAATATGTCTTTAATGTCCTGAGCAAACTGTTATCTTGGTAGATCCCGGCTATAGGAAGCAATGTTTTAAATTGAAACAGAGACGTTTAACAAACTGGCAGCTCCCCTTTTGCTGTCTCTGCCTTGTGGCTGTAGAGGGGCTTGTGTGCTCCGGTGACCCCAAGAGCCATGCTCGCGATAGTGCAGCTACTGATAGATCTCCCATGTCAGACAGGAGGTCAATTGGGTTGAGTCAAGAATCAACATCACAGCACTCAGGACATTCCCATACGTGCTTCGTCCTCATCTTCAATAGTCAGCGCAGAGTCTTAATGGTACCGGTTGTAGCCTGATTATGTATCTGTCTGACCTTTGGAGTACTAATTCTCAGCCGGATCCTCTGGTCACTCCCTGCTGCTCCATTCTCTAATGGCTATGATGATTTATGTGTTCGTCCTTACTATACACATGATCCCAGCCCTTGACCACATCCGCCTTATCATGCACAAATTCACCATCTGATGGTGCAGACCCAGCCAATCTGTCCGCCTGCTCATTTCCCACCACACCAGCATAGTCCTGGGGAAAAATCCAATCAGATACTCCCTTTCTTTGATTATTTTAATTGAAGCTTTAGTCACTCTGCCTAAAACTGTGCTCTTCTTCACCTTTCTCAGCATGCTCTGTGAATCTGTTACAATCATGACATGTTTGAACTGTTTGTCCTCCAGCTAGCGTAATGCGGCTATGACTGCCTCCACCTCCATTCTTAGACTATATGTCGTGGTATCATATGCCAGGCTCTCCTGCACTAAACATGATTCTTTAACCTTCATTATGAACCCGCAGGACAGGTCAAGTGATAGGGGCATGACAAAGTGATAGACAAACATGCTGCCTTGTTAGTAAGGTTAGGGAACAGTCAAAGGCTAGGGAAAGAAACCTAAAAAGTGTTTCTTAAGTCAGATACTGAGTCACAAGCTTGATTAAACAGTTGCAACTCAACTGACTCGATGATGATGAAACTAGCAGCTATGAAATAGAAATAGTATTTGGTGTTTTATTTTTTTACTGTCCAGAAATATTTAATTATCATTGAATATCCAGCAACTCACTCGATGATGATGATGAAACTAGCAGTTAGGAAATAGAAATAGTATTTATTTGATTTTTTTACTGTCCAGAAATCTTTGATTATCTTTGAATATCCAGCAGATTTGTTATACTGGTTATGCGTAGTTTTAGGCTTAGCTAATTTTCTTCTCATAAATCTCTTTCATTTAAGAGATTTGCCAGAATTGTCCAAGTATTACGTCATGCGAATTTTGTTTGTGGAACAAGCAGTCTTACAAGCTGTGGTTCAGCAGTGGAGTACAGCACCAGCAGTGTAAGTTCTTCTTCTTCTTCTTCTTCTTCTTCTTCTTCTTCTTCTTCTTCTTCTTCTTCTTCTTCTTCTTCTTCTTCTTCTTCTTCTTCTTCTTCTTCTTCTTCTTCTTCCTCCTCCTCCTCCTTCTCCTCCTCCTCCTGTCTTTGCTTCTTCTGCTTCTCCTTCTTCTTCTCGTTATTCTTTTACTTCTTCTACTCTCTCCCCTTTTTCTTCTTCCTTTTCTCCTCTTCCTCCTGCTTTTGTTTCTTCCTTTTCTTCATTTTCATTATTACAATTATAAAACCTGTTTTGGGAATATCCATTTATTAATTTATTATTGTCTTTATTATCACTTCTGTGCACCATTGCACCATTCTGACTGCTATCATAAATGTGATAATTGTTGCTTTTGATTAATATTATTATTGATATTGTTATTATTGTTGTTGTGCAAACTTTGTCATCGGGTGTACCAATCTACCCGCCCATTTTGTTGTATTGTTTATTGATGTTCTTCTCTTTCATGTTAATAATTACATCATCATCATCATGTGCCTTGCCAGCTGGCATAGGCATTCATGTCTTTCCACAGACCTCTGTCCTTGGTGCTCTGGATTCAAAACTCTGCTGATGATATTCCTCCGTGCCAACGTCCTCAGTCCATCTAGCATCATTTATCTTCATCTCTTTCTGCCTTTTTTTATACTGATCTTTCCAGCTGTCACGATGTTCTCCAATGCTTGAAAAAAAAAAAAAAAAAACACTGTCTCTTTCTTATAGCTGCAGATTTTCTATTTTCAATAGCCTCTTCCAGGCAGTCGTTATTAGTTATCCTGGCATTCTAAGGTATTCACAACATTCGTCTCAGAAACCACATTCTAGCTGCTTCTAACTGTACATGGTATTTCTTTATTGCCATGTCGTGTTACTTTAAAGTTAAATTCACACGTGTCTGTGATCATTACATCCCTTCTTATGTTATTCTCTTTCATCAATACAAGACATATATTTTATACAACTTATTCCATGTCACGTTACTTTAAAGTTAAATTCACACGTGTCTGTGATCATTACATCCCTTCTTATGTTATTCTCTTTCATCAATACAAGACATATTTTTTATACAACTTATTCTATCTTCATCGACACTGTCTCTCATCCTTCTCCGACTAGTAGTTATAAACAGACATATTATTTAGAACTGTTATTACTTGTAATTTACGTTCCCAAGTCAAGGACAAGTAGTCAAAATTTTAGTCAGGCTGAACTGCTTATGGGATTGAACCCACTGCCTCAGCACCAGCGCACCGGAACTTTAAGAGCTAGAGTTCTTATCTATTCAGCCATGCTGACATCCAATGTGTATTTATATATGTATATTTGTTTTTTAAACTAGCGAACAGTTAGAAGCAGCAGCAGCCCTGGTGGAGCTTCGTGTTTGGTTTGAACAGCCTCTTCCTGGTGGTATGCCAGGATGGATTTTAAATCATGTTTTCAGAGCCAATTTTAGGACAGCACTGCTGGGAGGGTAAGTCTATGATTTTACATTATAAACATCGTTGTTGATTTAGTTTGCTTGCAGAATTAATTAGTTTTCTCTTCCGTTCAATGTGAATTGTCATCATTGCACTCTGCAGTAGGGATTGTGTTTTGTGTGTGTGTGTGTGTGTACTTTACACATGATAGTTAGAGGAGTGACTGGCTGAGTGGCTAGAATACCATGTTCTTTGGGAGACCCAGGTTTAAATCCTCGGTAAGAAGGTGGGTTTTTTTCTGCCGGGGAAAATCTTAAAAGAACTTTAAAAAGAAATCTTTAACGTCAACAGTTCACGGCGACTGCACTAGACAGGTGGCCTTAATTCCTCAGACTCAAGACACCCCTGTCCTACACCGCAAGGTACTTTAGGTAGATGACAGTTTTGACAGTTAGAGTGGTAGGGCATCTGGCTTATGATAAAGATCATTTTAAAGGGAAAGTTGTGCACAGGACAAGTCACTCGTTGGAATGGATTTTTTAAATTGAAAAATAATGTCATGGTCTCCCAGGAAAACCAATGTCGTAGCTTGGGAGATAGTGAAACTTTCATAACTCCACAACATGCTGGGCCAGGGGTTCAAAATCAGCTGTCTGTGCTTTGGAAGTAGACCGCTTTGTGTAAATTTTTATAGCACAAGGATCTAGGCTGTGTGTTGTTACAGAGCCACACACAGGTTATGATCGTGATCGTATAGCACCACACAAGTCAGTCTTCGCGTTGTTAGAAAGGTATTTTATTGATGAATCATTCTATCTCAGCACATATGATGGAGACTCCCTTCTCGGTGTTGACATCTCTTCTCGCTGGCCCCCAAGTGACGTGTGTGTGTTTCTAGATACCCTTCTTCATTCGTGCACACACGTTCACTATGGTTTTCCCCCTAGTCAAGGAATGCGCAGCATTCCTTAACTCTTTACTCCTAACCTCAATCTCCCACTGTTACAATACCTCCCCTTCTTCAAAGAGAATTTTTCCTTGAAAAAATCTCAACCCCAACTTTTAATTAGTTAACTTTACATCTCTATTCTACAATAACAACAATTCCATATATTTCCTAAGTCAATTCTCCTATCTCCTCATAGCCAATTGCTAACCTAGAGACAATAATATCGAAACTCTCTACAAAACTCGTCATAAAGTTCTCTAGAAAACTTTCTACAAAACTCTCCATAAAATTCCCCACAATACAAAAGTCTCCATAAGCGAACCGCTTTTAACTTTAAAATGTCCATCTAAATTATGATTGACAAAACTGAAGATATTCCCCTTATCCTTTATTTCCCCCTTATTCACATTCTCACACTCTCAGTATTCTAGGATAGACAGAAAAAAATAGCTAGTTAGATTTGTGTAGGTGCGCACCTGAAATTAATAAAAGTAAGGAAAAAGTAAGAAAGTAAGAAGTAATCACCTTTCTCTTCCCATACATTCTCAAAACTTTATCAAAAAATAAAGTTTCAAAATTTATCTTCAGTTTCCGTCAATAATAATTGTTATTATCAAAAAAAATATGTTAATCCAAAACTGCTAGCCTTTGTATTATTCAGATCATCAATTTCCTGTTTACCATTCCTTCAACAACAAAAAACTTCCTAACTATTATTATACTGTTAAGTACAGTCTTCTTCTTCCAATATGCAGTTATTTAAATGCCAAATTTCAACCTGGCATTCCCCCCATATTCTCCCATTAAACGCTGTTCAACCCAGCTCCTATTATAAACCTTGTATATACATTGCATACCCCACATGTAATACAACATACCCCTCCATACTACATATAGAGTCACTTCACTAACCACTACTTTAATTCATCTTCTAACTGAACTTCAAAGTAATAATCATTTTAAACACCCTTAAGGTAACTCAATCAACCCAAAACATCGTAAAAATAACCATCTAAGTTAACTTATTTTTCACATTTCATAAAACACAATTGAAGTCCCAACAATTGAGCAAAGCATTTCAATCCCCTCATCATATTTATCCCCACACATTAATCAATGTACACATACAAATTTCAATACCATATTCTGAGTACCCAATAATAATTTTCCGCTTTAGCAAAACTCCATCAAGTACCTTTGTAAACACAAAAATATCGTGTCCAACTTCTTCTTCTATCTGCCTATCTGCAGAACCTTTGTATCACTCTATTCATCTATCACTTCTCCATTTCTTTAATAACCTCAAATTTTTTTCTATAATTGCAATATCTACTATCAATGTCGCTATCCTCTCGAGGAGAGCTATCTTCTTTCATATCAGCTTCTTCATCAGTTTCTGACTTTTCATCCATCTCTTGTTCCCCATCTGTATATCCATTACTAGCAACCGCTAATCTCTTCCTTTCTACATCCAATCTAATTTTTCTGTCTTGCCGTCTCAACAAATTTTCAAATAGTGGCATCTCTTCCTCACTCGAAGAATTCGCTCTAAGTTTCCTTTGCCTCTTAATTTCTTTTTCTTTCTGTCTATCCAACTTTCTTTTTACTGCCTGTCTTGTATTCATAAATGGAGGTTCAATATTTTCCCTAACTGACTCTTCACTCATATAATCGTCATACACGTTATTTTCCTCTGTCATGACTGTTTTTGGTATCGTTTCTTCTTGTTCAGCTGTATTAGATGCTGTTGTTACTTGTTTTCCATTCTCTATAGGCATTGGATAACCCGATTGTCTGACAATCTGTCCACCCGACAATATTTCTTCGGAACAATAATTATTATTATTATTATTCTCTGCATCCCTTTCTTCATTATCCCGCCTTAAGTGTTCTACATGTGAACGTGCAACATGCCCTGAAATTTGATTCTTAATAGTATACGACACTGGACCTTTTTTTTTCTAAAATATAGTATCCCGGGACCCAATGAGCATCAAACTTAGAGTTTTTTCTATGTTTTTTATAATATACCCTATCACCTACGTTAAACTCTTGTAAGTGTGCATTTTTATTTGCGTATTTCTTCTGTCTTTCTCTAGCCTTAATTATATTATTTCTTAAACGTACATGTGCTTTATGCATCTCTTGCAACCTTGTTTCTTGAAAATCTTCCCCCAAATATTTTCTCCTAGGTTTTAATAAATTATCAATTGGCAATATCGGTTCTCTTCCATGTACTAAGTAAAATGGTGAGAAACCTGTTCCTTCATTTTCGTGTGTACGTATCGCCGCTAATGCTATCCCCAAATAAAGATCCCAATCCATATCGTGTTCTTCTACATTTTTCGCTAGAATATTGTATAGTGTTCTATGTTGTCTCTCATTTTTAGCGTTAGAAGTTGGTCTGTAATATGAAGTCCTAATGTGTTTTATATTCCAATCTTTTACCAATTTCTCAAACTTTTTATTTACAAACTCTTTCCCATTGTCTGTAAGTATTATTTGTGGACACCCAAACCTTGGTATAAATTCTTGTAAAAGCATATTTATAACTGAATCAGCACTCTTGTCTGGAATTGGATATACTTCTGGCCAAAGACTATATGAATCAACTATATGTAGTAAGTATACATTTCCCGATAATGTTTTTGGATGAGGACCTGAAATATCCAAACTTACTTTCTGCATTGGAAATTGAGGAATATCGGTATCTTGTAAAGGACATTTAATTATCTTCATGTTTCTTAACCTACACTTTTTCACATGCTTCAACATATTCATATACGCTTTTGAATAAATTCGGCCAATAATATTTACTGCTAATAGCCTTCACTAACTTATCTCGTCCAAAATGACCATTATTATCGTGGTATGCCTTTAAGACTTCTTGTTCTAAATGTTTCGGAATATATTTTCTTACTCCTTCACCTTTTTCACTGATATAATATAATTGATTGTCTTCTTGTAACTCTACAAACTTTCTTTTAAAACTATTTTCCCCTGTTTCTTTCAATTTCTTTTTTATCTGTACTACTTTCGGATCTAATTCTTGTTCTGTTTTCATATCAAACTGTTCTAAATGTGGGTCTTCTGTTCTAGCTTCCGACTCTTGCTCCGATGGTAAACTCTCAAATTCTTCCCTATTTATTATGGCAGAATCTAATATATTTACTTGCCAGTTTCGATCATCTACCTCTGGTTCAACTTCATCTTCCGTGTTTCCTGATGACTGTGGGTACGGGATTCTAGACAAAAGATCGGCGCACGTATTATGTTTCCCTGACACATATTCAACCTTAGCATTGTACCCTTGTAAATTCAATGCCCACGTTTGTATTTTCCTATTTTGTATTGGTGCTTCTAATATCGACTTTAATGGCATGTGGTCAGTTCTAATAATGAAATTGGCGTTATGTAAGTAGTAATTTAATTTTTGCAGCGCGTAGTGTATAGCATATGCTTCCTTCTCAATAATCGGCCATTTGCGTTGAGTTTTGCTGAGTTTATGCGACAAGAAATAGATTGGTCTTTCATTTTTAACCCCTGGTATTCCAGATTCTTCTCCTTCATATGGTTGAACCAAACATGCTCCTATTGCATTGTCTGAAGCATCTGTGTATAGTATTAGCTGTTTATTCAGGTCTGGATGTGTTAATAATGGTACCACCGTTAAGCTATCTTTTAAAAGTTCAAACGCTTTTTGACACTCATCATCCCACTTAAATCTAGCGTATTTTCCCGTTAAATTCGTAATAGGTATTGCTATCCTAGAAAAGGCTGGTACAAACCGCCGATAATATGCACACGTTCCTATAAAAGCCCTCACTTCCTTAACGTTAGTGGGAGGAGGTAACTCTTTAATAACTTTTATTTTTTCCATGTCTGGTTTAATACCTTCCCTATTTATTATATAGCCTAAATATTTTGTTTCTGTCTTTAAAAACTGGCACTTACTAAGCTTTAATTTAACGTCATGCCTTCTTAATCTGTCAAATACTAGTCTAACATGTTTCAAATGATTCTCTACATCTCCTTTTGTAAAAATCAATACGTCATCAATATATGCTAGGGCAAAACTTTGCATACCATCTAGTACTTCATTTATTAAGAACATATAGTGAGACGGTGCATTTTTGAGACCGAATGGCATACGTAAAAATTTGTACGAACCCATATGAGTACAAAAGGCACTTTTATTTTGCGCGTCTACTGACATCGGAATACACCAAAATCCTGCCCTTGCGTCCAGCGTTGTGAAATATGTAGAACCATTAAGTAGCCCCAAAATATCATCAATTACTGGCAGTGGGTACGCTACATTCTTAGTAATTTTATTTAATGCCCTGTAGTCACAACAGAACCTGTTCGAACCATCAGACTTGGCCACAATTACCACCGGAGATGACCATTCTGATTTTGATCTTGTTATTATGCCTGCTTTCAACATATCTTCTATTGCCTTTTCTACTACTTCTCTATTTCTTAACGGAGTTCTGTATGGTTTTAAACTAATTGGTGGATGATCTCCCGTGTCTATTTCCATCGTAACTGTTTGTGTCTTACCCAATTCTAAATCATTTATCGCAAACACATCTTGATTTTGCTTTATAAGTTGTTCTAACACTTCCTTATTTTCTGGCGAAGTTTTTAATTGTGCTAACAATTCTTTTTCTCTTGTTACTTTGTCTATTGAATGTATTTGTGCTGTATTTCTTCTAAATGGATGGATCAATTCATCCATTCTTACGTTCCCTTTCCTTCTGTATCCGCGTCTATTATTACTTCTTTCATTAGAGGTTTCTGAATAACTTATTCCTACCATATTTACTCTATCTGTTGCCAATATGTCACTAACACTGTCATGTTCTAGCTTAGCTATTACACATCCTCTGTATAATTTAATTTCTCTACCTGTGTTATTAATAACCATTACTGGAAATGTTAAACTTTTATCTAATTCTATTATTCCATCCGGAACTTCTAAACCTGGCTCATCAATTATTTCATTTTTCAATTCTGTGATTCTGACTATGTTTCCTGCTACATAATACGGATTTCTCTTCAGTCTTGCTTGTATCAAATTAACTGACTGTGGTTTTAAATTCATGGTTGTTTTGACTCTAACTAGTGTCGACACATGCATATCTTCTTCTAGATCTACGTAAACATCTTGGAATTTTAATTTATGCAAATCAAATAAAAGTCTCACCCCATTTTTCAATAAAAAATCTCGTCCCAATATCATATTTCTATTTAAATCTTTAACTACATGGAACAAATGCCTAACATTTATCCCTCCTAATTTCAAATTTATCATCGTTTGTCCTAACACTTCTAATTTTTGTCCCGTTACCGAATGAAGATTCTCCTGAATTCTAAATATTTTACAATTTTTTAACATTCGATATAAAAATGCTTCTTTAATCACGCTAACTTGTGCTCCCGAATCAACTAATGTTCTAACTTTATATTTTCCTATCTGTACTATACATGAGCTAGGATCTACCATATTTAATGACAATTGCTTTTACCTCGGCTTGTTTTTTATTTCTAAATGTTCTATTATACTCATCCTTTGGGTTTTTAATATATTGATGCCCTTTTTGGATCTTACTATCTTCCCTCCTACTGCCGATCCTATTCAGTAAGCGGGATGCCAATTTCCCTGATTTCCTGATCTTCTAAAATTTCTCTGTATTTCTCCAGAATTCCAATTTGCTGGTCTGCCATTTGCCATTCTATTCTGTATACTCGTCTGAACACCTCTACTATTTTGCGTAATCGATGGGCCACTTCTGTTACCACAAAAGCGAAAAATGTGCCCACGTTGGTGACATCCCCAACAAACCACATTCGAGTTATTTGTGTTACCTTCCATGTTTCTTACAGTATTTCTCACTTGTCCTCTTCTATCTTGATTATATACATTCTCGTTTCTTTGCACCATCTGTATTTCTCCTCGTCTTCCTCTCCATCCATGTCTATACTGTCCTATTTCCATAGGTTCTTCAATTCTATCTTCCGAACTACTACCTAACTCTCGTCCTACCCTTAGCCTAAACCTCCTCCTCAAGCTTTCCTCTTGTATAGCGATATCTACCGCTTGTGACAATCTTGCAGGATTCTCTCTTAATAATTTAAATTTCAATCCATCTGACCTAATCCCATCAACAAAAATCCCCACCAACATCCGTTCCACCTCTTCTGCTCGTACATTCTGTCCTAAGAATGACTCTTCAGCTAAGTTGATTAACCTGTCACTGTATAGCTGAACACTTTCTGTGCTGTTTTGTCTAGTCTGTCGCAATACTGAGAATGCGTGTTGTGGATCAGTAATTTCAGCATATTTTCTTGCGAGATCATCTTTAAATTCTTCCCAGGTTTCACCTCCTGCTGCTTCTAACTTTCTTCTAATATGGTCAGAAACTGGACTTGTACTTGTTCTGTATGCCAAGTTCTTTTTCTCTCCATCTGTAGCATTTACTAAATATGCATGTTTTTCAATGGAAATAATCCATTTCTTAAACTGATTTGCTTGACCACTAAATCTTTCAACATCAGTGCTTATATTCTGTTGTCTTAACACCGCATCCAACCTTGATATTGCCCCGCCAACTCCAGTGAGTACCTGTGAAAAATCTTGGGATTCCATCCTAAAATTTATAATTATCAAGCAATATACAAATATTTCAACAATATTGATTTCAAACCCAGCAACAATACATAATCTGTTAATTACTCTAATATTATCTAATTATCTTAACTAAATCCTCCAATCGAAGATCCTGACGAAGAAATATTCCTGTTTCAACCCTGAATTCTGACACAAGAATTTAAATGACCTCCTGATTCAGAATTACCTACACCACATAAAAAAGGACTCTAATCAAGCTCGTTAAAATGATCAGAACAACGAAGAGCCTCTAGATTTCTTTCCTTACTAATTTAATTGAAGTCGAATTCAGATCTTTCTAATTATTTCCTGACGTTGATCACGCTCGATATCAGGCTCGCAACAAGACTTTGATTACCTGCTCGATTACTGTAGATTTCCTTCAAATAAGGTCACCTTTACGCAAGCGACAATTGCTCACGACTTCAGCAAAAAAAACTCACTTTCCAGCAGCAATCTGTGATTTTCATATATATCAAACGTAATCCAGTCCACAACAATTGGACTTAAAGCTGACGCTATCCAGTCTCTTATTTTCATGTGGAACTCTCGCCATGGTCAGTTTAAAATTACTTTATTCAAACCCCGAGTTGAGACAAGTTTCATTTATGCCTTCTTTTACTTGAAGTGACTGTATAAAGTATTGCAGACCTTGATTTCATAATTATGGAATTTGTACCATAACCTTGAGTTCACCTTCAACAATCCCACGGGTTAAATCTCATAATTTGTACTGATTTTTGATGCAGAACGGCATTACTTGCATTTTGCGTTGGTCAGTTCTCCAATTAATTTCATAATTATGCAATAACATCAGTCTTTCAAAAAAATAAGTATCAATCAAACCTTTTCTTTAGCGCTGACCTTGAAATTGGTTCTCCTTCTTAATCAGGAATCTAGTGAAAACCCAGAACAGCTACCAACAGTCGGCTTTTATCTGTTGCGTTTCACCATAATTACTTCTCCAGACACTCCAGATGTACTTCTATGGCGGTACTCTCTCTCCGCGACCTCCCATGTTTGATAATTTCACGGCACCAAATCAACCTGTGTTACAGAGCCACACACAGGTTATGATCGTGATCGTATAGCACCACACAAGTCAGTCTTCGCGTTGTTAGAAAGGTATTTTATTGATGAATCATTCTATCTCAGCACATATGATGGAGACTCCCTTCTCGGTGTTGACATCTCTTCTCGCTGGCCCCCAAGTGACGTGTGTGTTTTTCTAGATACCCTTCTTCATTCGTGCACACACGTTCACTATGGTTTTCCCCCTAGTCAAGGAATGCGCAGCATTCCTTAACTCTTTACTCCTAACCTCAATCTCCCACTGTTACAGTGTTCACAGAGGAGGGAGGACTAGACAGAGAAATAAAATCAAGAAAACAGAAAGCAAACATCAACTATCAAATAGCACTTATCCTAAAACATCCAAATATCAACATGTAATAAAGAAGCTGAATGAGACTTTATTTGTCCTAGTGCTCTAATACCAATACCAAGCATGGACAGTCCTAGAAATTCACAGGTGTAAAATCAAAAAGTCGCTTTAAAAAAAAGATGTGTTTACATACATAAACACACAGGCGTAAAATCACATCATGTGAGATGAGATGCATACAAAATATAGCTGGAGAAGCAAGAAGCAGAGAGACAAAGGAGAAACTAAGAACATGTGTAGATGATTGCAGGTGAGTAAAAAAAATGAATATTGCCAACTTGAACATTCATTCAGTAGCATGTTCTTTGCTCCTATAAAAACCTTCCGGAAAACTTCTTGGTCATAAGCGAAATGTCCTGCATCTGATACACCCATCTGGAGATCACCTGCCACATCCAATACACCCATCTGGAGATCATCCGCCACATCCTGCACCCATCTTCTCTTTGACCTTCCTCTACCTCTCTTCCCGGCCATATACCCCTCCATTATTGTTCTCTCCAAACTTTCATGACGTTTAAAACTTGAACTCAGTGAAATGAGGTCTTTCGGCCAAGTTAAGCAAAAGCAGCTGTTGGAATGCAGGCGTTCAGACTTAAGATTGAAATGGGCAGAAAAGGACAGCAGAAGAAGTACACAAGTATGCTTGGCAAACCAGGGGTTAGTTGCCATGTGTTGATAAATGTATTACAAAGAGCATATATGAATGTGTGCAGAGTGCAGTGATGATAATCTGCCATGAGCTGAACTAAATTATTGTATTTTATAAATTTATTTATATAATTTTATCTCCTTCTTTCAGAGGTGCACCATGGATTGGGCATAAAGATTTGACACCGGATAAATACTCAAAAGACATTCCTTTCTTGGATAAATATGCATTGGACCGTTGGGAGGTATGCTGAATTTACAGATTTCAAAAACAAAAATGTTTACTGAGGAAGCTGTACTGTAAAATGTGTGTAGAAAATCCTGGTCTATTTAGTGATTGTAACAGACTCACAAAGTATGGTGAGAAAGGTAAAGAGAGGCATGCTTCAAGCAGATTGGTAGGCTTCCATTCAACAGTCAAAAATAGAGAGTATCTATTGGATTTGTTCCCCAGGACACGCTGGTGTGGTGGGAAACGAGCAGGCGGAGTCTGCACCGCTTCATGGGTTATTGGTGCATGATATGGCAGACGTGGTCGGGATCCTTTGGGATTGTATAATGCAGAAGAACAGATCCATCACAACCTGCAGAGAGTGACCTGCGGGTATGTCTGACACTCAAGGCTGAGGAAAGGCCAGATGGATACATAGTCAGACTGCTGCTGTTATCATTAGTAGTTAGACTTTTCGTTGGTGGTTGAAGATGAGTACAGAGCACATATGGGAACGTCCCGAGAGCTGTAATGTTGGTTCTTGACTCAACTCATCTCTGGAGAGTCATAATCACCATTATATGCTCCAGATCGAGATCGAGCCTATGAAGAGGATGTACTTATATATATATATATATATATATATATATATATATATATATATATATATATATATATATATATATATATATATATATACACACAACACACAGTTGTGCTTTTAAAGAAGGTATAATAACCAGCATTTGTCGGTAGCGAATGTGATTGATCAAACCAAATATGCAGTAGATGTTTGTCCACAATGGATGCATGTCAACACATGGTAATTTCCACCATCATGCACCATCGGACATCTCACATGCTCACTGTTTGACCTATCTGCAGTCATTTTTATCTCTGTTTTTATTCCACTCCTGATCTCTTTACTCATGCAGTGAGATCAACAGAGACTTGCTCCCAGGGTGCAATATCAATGCCCTTATCAGTCATGTCCTGCTTACGCAAATCTTTGTGTTGTTGTAAAGGCCAGCCCTGAGATCTCTTACCCATCTGTAATTCACCAAAAAAAGATGTTCTTCGGTATTCCACCATCATCCATCCTCCTAATGTGTCCTATCCATCTAAGTCTACGAAGACTGAGCATGGAATAAACCGTCACACAACCTGATCTTTCCAATACTTCAGTATTTGTGATCTTATCTTGCCATCGAATACCAAGTATTCCTCGCAGACATCGCATATGAGAGCTGTTTAAACTTTTCTAAAGAAAAGTACTAAGTACACAGGCTTGATAGACCAGAATTTTTGTTTTGGCAGTAAGCTTCCTGTTCTCCCAGACTCGTTTTGTTAACCTGTTCATTGTGTTGCTGCCTTACCAATCCTGATGTTGATTTCCTGATCTAGAGATAATTTGCTATTTACCTCTGATCCTAGATATGTAAAATGGTCTATTATCTCCAGTTCTGTGTCATCAATAAAGAATGATTATCCCCCATGTGCACCTTGTGACATAATCAATGTCTTCTTTTTGCTCTGAGTGGCTAGAACGCCGGACTCTCCTTCGGGAGACCTGGATTCGATCCCTCGGTAAGGTGTGGGACTTTTTTCTGTCGGGGGCAAAA
Source organism: Cepaea nemoralis (assembly GCA_014155875.1). Lineage (NCBI taxonomy): Eukaryota > Metazoa > Mollusca > Gastropoda > Stylommatophora > Helicidae > Cepaea > Cepaea nemoralis. The sequence goes on along the minus strand of JACEFZ010005976.1, from coordinate 355,552 downwards.
AGAAAGTCCTAATCTGCAGTTCGCGGCGACTTCACTAGCCAGGCGGCCTTAATTCCTCAGGCTCAAAGACCCCTTTGCCTTACACCGTAAGGTACTATATTGGCAGTAAATGACAGTTAAACCAAATTCAGAACAAGCATTGGAGAATGCAAATAGTAGGCATTGTAATTCTTCCTCAGAGTGGATAGTATCTGCAAAAAGCAACTTTCTATTTCAGTATCCTCATAATTTTGGTCTTAGCCTTCAATCTCTGAGTATTGTAAAGGCTGCCATCTTGAACATGAAAGGAATATTTCAATAGAAGGGAACATTATATTCCAAAGAGGGTGGGGAAATGTACACAACCTTGCTTAACTTCACTCTTGATTTTAAACTGTTATGAAGATTCACTATCAGACTTGATTATACCCTTCATGCCTGTGTGGAACAGTTCCACAATGGACATAATAATTGGTGAGCAACCGATCTTCTTTAGCTCCTCGAACAGACCCTCACGACTGACCAAATCAAATGCATATATATATATGGTCCTTAGTATTTAACACCGCTAAGTATCTGTCCTGAAATTATCAGTGTGTTTATACATTTATTAACTCATTGACAGTGTGTGCTGCATTTCATGGTGGGCTCCACAGAGGGAACAGATGGAGTTAACAAAGACATCACTGATGTGTTGCTGCACAGTGGGCTCATGGCCATGTAAGTAGACCAGATGTAATCTTCCTTCAGGTTCTTCTTCTGGGGGGGCATCTGTGATGAGTTGGTGTGCTATCTGTCTTGAAGCTATGAAGGTTGTGGGTTCATTTTTAGACTTTGTCATATAGGATGCAGAATATATGTATTTTTTTACACCTCTGGAAGTTGTCATTGGAGATGCAGAGTTCATGTTGCATGTGCCACTTTTGGTAGACTGCTCTGAGGACAGAAGACTGAACTATATGGGATAGAACCCAGTGTGATAAAGTTGAAGCTCTTGCTTTTAACCCTTTACCGGGCAAATCGTCTGAATGCGTCTTTACCCCCGAACGGGCTAACCGTCCTAAAGCGCCTGTGACTATTATACATTGTAAAAACATGATCTCTCGGCTTTCCGAGACTTCCAATTGTCTACTTTCGGTTTTGCTGATGGCTTGACAACATGGCCGCCATTCGCAAGCGTGTACTTTGAATTTGAAAGGATTCTTTTAAAAGTTTTGGGGAGTTTTACACTTTGTATTTCAAAATGAATTTCGACGATTCTTCAAGTGATAGTGGAGATTTCGCTGGATTCAGTTTAAGTGACATTTAAGTGCACGAATTTGACTGAATCAGAGCTAGATATCAGTGATCAGCATTACTTTCCGCTAGCAGCCGTGAGTCGAACTTTAAAGAAAGTGATTCTGATTCTGGAAATGTATTTGTAAATTGCCGTATAAATGACTGACAATCACAAACAATATGTTGTATTTTGTAAATATTTGTGGATTACCGGGAACATTCACATGAGTAAAATACTCTGCATGCTTTTTACTTCATTTTGTTTTTTTATTTAAGTAAAATCGGTTGACTAACACCTTTTATGTGATGATTTTACTAATGTAACCTGAAATTTTACCGAACCTCAAAATTCTTCTTCCCCGTTCAGGGCTACAAAACAGACAAACGTCTGCCCTGTAAAGGGTTAATGCTTCTTCTTTTTCATCTTTGTCTTCTTCTTCTCTTTTTCTTCTGACTAACCCTTTTTCTGCAGAAACAGTGTGATTCCATTTCTCTATATCCGTGATGATGTTTGTGCTGTACTCAACACTAAGTACCTCTAGATCAAGTTCTTCTCAAGAAAGAGTACTAAAACACATGCAGCCAGAGAACACACAAGATTCCATTCTAATACTAGACAGCTAACAACCAACATCCACAGACAACACAAAGAGATTACCCACAAGATTTTGTTTCAATTGGTGACTTATTAATTAATTAATTTGTTGGTGTTGTTATGGAAATATGTCTATCAGAGATGATGGAGAACCATCAATCACAGCTGAAGGATTCCAGTTTTTGCTGCTTGACACATCATCTCAAGTGTGGTTCTTTCTGCTACAGTATTTGGAGACTGTTCAGGTAGGCATTGTTCATTGATACCTTGATAAACTTCTGTGTTTGAATATAGCTGGGGATAGTATTTAGAGACTGTTCAGGTAGGCATTGTTCATTGATACCTTGATAAACTTCTGTGTTTGAATATAGCTGGGGATAGTATTTAGAGACTGTTCAGGTAGGCATTGTTCATTGATACCTTGATAAACTTCTGTGTTTGAATATAGCTGGGGATAGTATTTAGAGACTGTTCAGGTAGGCATTGTTCATTGATACCTTGATAAACTTCTGTGTTTGAATATAGCTGGGGATAGTATTTAGAGACTGTTCAGGTAGGCATTGTTCATTGATACCTTGATAAACTTCTGTGTTTGAATATAGCTGGGGATAGTATTTGGAGACTGTTCAGGTAGGCATTGTTTAATGATACCTTGATAAACTTCTGTGTTTGAATATAGCTGGGGATAGTATTTAGAGACTGTTCAGGTAGGCATTGTTTAATGATACCTTGATAAACTTCTGTGTTTGAATATAGCTGGGGATAGTATTTAGAGACTGTTCAGGTAGGCATTGTTCATTGATACCTTGATAAACTTCTGTGTTTGAATATAGCTGGGGATAGTATTTAGAGTTCAGGTAGGCATTGTTCAATGGTAAAATGAATTTAAAAATATGAAAGAAATATGAATATGAAATAAAGTGAATGTTCAATTCGTAAACTTCTGTGTATGAATATAGCTGGGGATAGTATTTGGAGACTGTTCAGGTAGGCATTGTTCAATGGTAAAATGAATTTAAAAATATGAAAGAAATATGAATGTGAAATAAAGTGTATGTTCAATTCGTAAACTTCTGTGTATGAATATAGCTGGGGATAGTATTTGGAGACTGTTCAAGTAGGCAGTGTTCAACAATATCTTGATAAACATCTGTGTTTGAATATCGCTGGGAAATACCAGAGTACGAGAAAAGAGATTTAATGCAGTCAGAAATTCATAGCTTGACTACTTCAGTCAGATTCTGCAATCCAGAGCTGACTAGATGTCACTCTATTCTAAGTGATGGCCATGAAAACGGGCTGCATTACCAGTCTGGTCGAGTGGGTAGTATTTGAAGAGGAAAGGCAAAACTGGTCCTTAAAATGCCTTGTTGAAGTCTGGTGTGCATCTCATTGAGCTGAAATCTGATGTACATCTCTTTGTGATAAAGTCTGATGTTGATCTCTTTGTGTTGTAGTCTGGCATCCCTTTGTGTTTAAGTCTGATGTAACTTTATGATAAAGTCTGATGTTGATCTCTTTGTGTTGTAGTCTGGCATCCCTTTGTGTTGAAGTCTGATATAATTCTTTGTGATAAAGTCTGATGTTGATCTCTTTGTGTTGAAGTCTGATATAATTCTTTGTGATAAAGTCTGATGTTGATCTCTTTGTGTTGAAGTCTGATATAATTCTTTGTGATAAAGTCTGATGTTGATCTCTTTGTGTTGAAGTCTGATATAATTCTTTGTGATAAAGTCTGATGTTGATCTCTTTATGTTGTAGTCTGACATCCCTTTGTGTTTAAGTCTGATGTAACTTTATGATAAAGTCTGTTGCTGATCTCTTTATGCTGAAGTCTAATGTACATTATCTATAGCTTTTTGTGTGAGTTGTACTTTTGAAGTGTATGAAAAGTAGGATCACAGTTTTCACATGAACATGGCTAATAAACTCTTCTTTTACTTGCAGTCTCGAAACTTGAATCTGGTTGATTGCTTGTCGTTTTTGTTTCAACTTAACTTCTCCACACTCGGCAAAGTAAGTAGCTTTCTTATAAAGTTAGTTAGTTGCATATCCTTTACAGGACATCACAGTCAACACTAGCTTGTTTTGCTATTGTGATCTCTTGGCAAGTTTACATTCAGTAGTTTGCCATTGCTTTCTGAACGACCGGCACCCATACCATTTTCGTAAAAAACAACACAGCACGGTCTGCTGCCAAATCGCACACAGCTGTGTTTCGAACGAGGATATGTGGAATAACCAACTGCGTCCATAACCCCCTCGCCACAGAGCTGGCAGCTTTCTTATCAATCAATCAATCATGTGCCATGCCGGAAAGCGTGGGCGGTCATGACTCGCCATTTCACTCGATCACCAGCTCCGTGTTCCTGTCTCGTCCATGCCATGTGGCCAAGCCATCCAGATATTTTCCACTCGGTCTTCCCCTTGGTCTGTTCCCTTTGATCTTACCAGTTGTCACTAAGTTCTCCAATCCATTTTTTCTCATAACATGTCAAAAAAATTTCGACTGTCTACGTCTTAATTTCTCTATTCAATTTATGATTTTCATTTGCCTCCTGTAGTACTTGGTCATTGGTTTTTCTATCTGTTCATGGTATTCTTTGCATTTTCCTCAGAAACCACATTTCTGCAGCCATCAGATGTTTTTCAGCTTGACTGCACATTGTCCAAGTTTCACATCCATACAAAAGAACAGGCTCTATTTATCCCCTCAACACTCTTTTTCTTGTTTCAATTGACATCTTTTTTTTGGTCAGAATGTTTTTCATCTTACTAAAGGCTACTTTCGCCATGGCGATTCTTGTTCTAATCTCTTCAAGGCATCTCCCATCAGATGTTATGATTGTACCGATTCACTTGTTGAAGAATATTCCCATTTACTTGTATATTACGTTGGGGTATTTCGTTCTTCCTAGTGACGACCTTAACCTGTGTCTTTTTACAATTTAATTCTAACCCCAGTTGCTCACTGTGCACAACAACCGCATCTACTAATTGTTGCAGCTTTCTTATACATAAGATAATTTACTGCATGACTGGTCTTTGGTAATTAGATCAGTTATTTAAGGTCATTAAACCACATGGAATGACATTATCCAGTGCCGCCCACCGGGTGCTGGAACGCAAATTATTCCTCCCCACGACACATGACGGCAGAAGTGGAAGATGATGATGATGATTTAAGGTCATTGTGAATTTGTGAGTGAAAAAAATCCAGGCATCAGCAATTTATAGTCTCAAGGTTGAGTGAAAGCTTGGGTGGGGGGACCTTGACTTGTGTGCATGGTAGCCGGAAGACTAAAAGTGGGCTTGTAAACATTAAGTTGTTAGCTATTGGGGATATTTTCAGCCAATGTTAGCCATATAAATGTGTTTGTTGATTGTATATGTTCATTACCATCTAGTTTGTGTTCGTGTTATTTTGTGTTCATTCATTACTATCTAGTTTGTGTTCATTCATTGCCATCTAGTTTGTGTTTGTTCATTACTGCCAAGTTTGTGTTCATTCATTGCCATCTAGTTTGTGTTCATTCATTACCTGCCAGTTTGTGTTTGTTCATTACTGCCAAGCTTGTGTTCTTTCATTACCTGCCAGTTTGTGTTTGTTCAATACTGCCAAGCTTGTGTTCATTCGTTGCCATCTAGTTTGTGTTCATTCATTACCTGCCAGTTTGTGTTTGTTCATTACTGCCAAGCTTGTGTTCATTCATTACCTGCCAGTTTGTGTTTGTTCATTACTGCCAAGCTTGTGTTCATTCATTACCTGCCAGCTTGTGTTTGTTCTTCTTCTTCTTCTTCTGCATTCATCCAGTTTTTTTTCCGGATGTGACTGCGTTGTGCCTGTTTACAGCAGAGCTGCGTTCTTGCACCATTAGGCCGACACATCCGACTTCTGTGGGCATTTGTTGACCGGGTTAACCTTCCCGGGGGTTTCTTAGGACGTTTGAATCTCACTGTTGTGGATCCCCCATCCCTGCTGGCCCATATAGAACAGCCAAAGACATCCTGGTCAACCCTCAAGGGAAGGCAGGGGCAGACCATGGGCATTCCCCGCCATCCAAGGAGGCTTCCATACTTGCAGAGCCATCACACAGCGCTCTGGTACTGGGCTCACCCAAGGAATCGTCACGTCCTGTGTTTGTTCAATACTGCCAAGCTTGTGTTCATTCATTGCCATCTAGTTTGTGTTCATTCATTGCCATCTAGTTTGTGTTTGTTCATTACTGCCAAGTTTGTGTTCATTCATTACCATTTAGTTTGTGTTCATTCATTACCATCTAGTTTGTGTTCATTCATTGCCATCTAGTTTGTGTTCATTCATTGCCATCTAGTTTGTGTTTGTTCATTACTGTCAAGTTTGTATTCATTCATTACCATTTTAGTTTGTGTTCATTCATTACCATTTAGTTTATGTTCATTCATTACCATTCAGCTTGTGTTCATTCATTGCCATCTAGTTTGTGTTTATTCATTACTGCCAAGTTTGTGTTCATTCATTACCATTTAGTTAGTGTTTGTTCATTACCATTCAGCTTGTATTCATTCATTGCCATCTAGTTTGTGTTCATTCATTGCCATTTAGTTTGTGTTTGTTCATTACTGCCAAGTTTTTGTTCATTCATTACCATTTTAGTTTGTGTTCATTCATTACCTGCCAGTTTGTGTTTGTTCATTACTGCCAAGCTTTTGTTCATTACTGCCAAGCTTGTGTTCATTCATTGCAATCTAGTTTGTGTTCATTCATTGCCATCTAGTTTGTGTTTGTTCATTACTGCCAAGTTTGTGTTCATTCATTACCATTTAGTTTGTGTTCGTTAATTACCATTCAGCTTGTGTTCATTGCCATCTAATTTGTGTTCATTCATTACCATCAAGTTTGTATTCATTCATTGCCATCTAGTTTGTGTTTGTTCATTATTCTCTAATTTTGTTTATTCAATTTAACTGCTGTCATTTTTCAATCCAGGATTATTGTACAGAGGCGATGAGTGAGAACCAACTACGGTTTCTACAACATTTACGAGAGTTCGGCTTGGTATATCAGAGAAAGGTAAGGACATGAGAATGGTTGCCCAAAGTTTAATGGAGGGGTACATGTCTGTTTTACTCACATCTTTCTCTTCTTCTGCCTTGATAGGTCCTCAATCAACTGATACTAAGCTGTCTCCTGCAGTTCATTGTGACATTTATACTTGTAAAGTTATCACAGTTCACTGTAACATTTATACTCGTAAAGTTATCACAGCTCATTGTGACATTTATACTTGTAAAGTTATCATAGTTCATTTTAACATGTATACTTGTAAAGTTACCACAGTGCATTGTAACATTTATACTTGTAAGGTTATTACAGTTCATTGTAACATTTACATCTTAAAAGTTCTCACACTTCAATGTAACATTTATACTTGTAAACTTCTCACAGTTCAGTGTAACATTTATACTTGTAAAGTTCTCACATTTATACTTGTAAAGTTATCACAGTTCACTGTAATATTTATACTTGTAAAGTTATCACAGCTCACCATAAAATTTATACCTGTAAAGTTCTCATAGTTCAATGCAACATTTATACTTCTAAAGTTATCACAGTTCATTGTAATATTTATACTTGTAAAGTTATCACACTTCAGCGCTGGATACGTATCTCATAGACACATCAAACATTTACACATTTTTTTTTTACACAAGCAGTGTTATCAATTGGAAGCTATACAGTTACTTGGACATCATGTATAATACAAATACAGAAAATGCAGAGGTTCTAGAAAAACTGGGAATGGAAAGAGAATTGATTAAAGAAATAAAAAAGAGGCAAGTGAAATATTTCGGCCACGTTAAAAGACAACACTCTTATAAAAACTGTACGGTAAGGTTTAAGGCAAGCGAGCAAGAGATAGACAATGATACAAGTGTGAAGATAACATCAAGAGATGGACGAACAGCAATCTGAAAAAAATGTACAATCAGTGCAAGCGACAGACAGTGTTGGAGATCCATTGCAGCCATTCTTCATTGTGGAGACGGCACCTGATTGACTGATAATTTTAATTGATTGCAATCTTTCATCTTCTTGCAGCGAAGATCTCATCGTTATTACCCGACCCGGCTTGTTGTAAACATTGCATCTGGCCTATCCAAAACAAACATTGACAGCCACCGACCCGGTTTTATAGTTGTGGAGACAAACTACAGAATCTATGCCTATACGGACTCCCCCCTGCAGGTGGCGTTGCTGGCCTTGTTCAGTGAAACTTTGTACAGGTGAGCTGGTAGACATGTGCTTATATTTAGCACTCAGTGTAAGAGTTAAGGCGAGCATAAATTGCAAGTTCCATATTTTGTAAAAGTGTGCAGCTTATTTCATCCCTGGTCTGCTCAGATTAAGAGCAACATGTCTGTACCTTGAGGCTGCTATGCCCTCCTAATTCAGCTCATGATGGCGTTCCTTTTCCTTTCTAATTCACTTCATGATGACATTGGCTGTTATCTCTAATACACCTCGTGATGACATTCCCTTTGCCTTCTAATTCACCTCAAGACATTCCTTTTGTCCTATAATTCACATCATAACATTCCCTTTGTTCTCTAATTCACCTCATGATGACATTACCTTTCCCCTCTAATTCACCTCATAATAACATTCCCTTTGTCCTCTAATTCACCTCATGATGAGATTCCTTTTGTCCTCTAATTCACCTCATGATGACAATCCCTTTTTCTTCTATTTCACCTCATGATGACAATCCATTTGTCCTCTAATTCACCTCATGATGACAATCCATTTGTCCTCTAATTCACCTCATGATGACAATCCCTTTGTCCTCTAATTCACCTCATGATGACAATCCCTTTGTCCTCTAATTCACCTCATGATGGCAATCCATTTGTTCCCTAATTCACCTCATGATGACATTCCCTTTCCCCTATAATTTATCTCGCAATGACATTCCCTTTTTACTCTAATTCACCTCTTGATGACATCCCCTTTTCCTTCTAATTTAGCTCACAATGACATTATCTTTTCCCTCTAATTCACCTCATGATGCCATTCCCCTTACCCCCTAATTCAAATGCTTCACGTACAGACACTATCAAGGACATTTTCTTAAAAAATATTTCAGCAAAAAATTTGATTATTTTGTTCACTTCGTACAATATATAATTCTGCAGTATGCACCTGACAAGACATGGCAAAATATACCATTTAGTAATTTAAGAAAAATATCTTCCTTGTTCTCATTTTCTTTAATCCTAGTTCTTGCAATACTTCTTTGCTTTGATTTCCTGCCATAACATTTCTTCAACTGATTTGCATAGCAATATTTCAGATTCCTCATTGTTGCCCTCACATCGTTTATTCATTGTCCGTTTTTAAGCACCGTACAGAAATTAAATGTAACTCTTGATGTCTGAAAGAAAGCTTGGTATGATCAATTATTCTTTTCTTCTCCTCCTTGCTGATCATCCAGGTTCCCAAATATGTTGGCAGCAAATTTATCCAGAACAAGTGTTCGGGCAGCCCTGGCAAGGGGCATAACTGCTGAACAGGTAGGTAACTCTTATTTTATTTCACTCAAGAGACATAACTACTCTACAGGTAGGTAACTCTTATTTCTTGTTTGAATTAAGAGATATAACTACTATACAGGCAGATAACTCTTAGTTCCTGTTAAAATCAAGAGACATAACTACTACACAGATGGGTAAATTGTTTTAATCATGAGGCATAACTAGCTCTCGTGAGTAATGATAAATATAGAATTAGGATTTTCATTGGCAAAAGTCGCACTGGATATATAAAGTAATGAATAGTTTTTATTTGACATCAAATTATTGATAATGCTGAGTTTTTATTTGACATCAAATTATTGTATGTTTTTTTCCATCTATTGGGCTTCTTGGTTATATTTTGCGTTTTCATTCCAACTCCCATAAACCCCAATATCATCTTCCTCTGAATGTAGTCTTCCTGTGTATTCAGGAGTAGATCTTTATACCTCATACTGGTTGTTTCAACACAGAATGCTCAAACGGTAGGTTGCACGATTTGTTCACTGGCATATCATGTCAGATAGCGATATATGCCAGGCAATAAATCTTGCAACATATTGTTTGTCACTTCTGTGTGTAAATTCACTAAGGGAATACATTGTTTTGAATATTAATTGTTGTTGTTATCATAGAAATTTGTGAATGATGTTAATCTTGTTCAACGTTACAAGATTTATTGTTGAATACTGATTGTTGTTTTTCTCATACAAATTTACAAATGATATCATTCTTGTTCTTGTTATAAAATTTATTGTTTATAATAGTAACTACCAATGACAGTTTTCCTAATTAGTTTTGAAGTGAACTTTATGACATGAATGTTCTTATGCATTTATTACAAATTTGTCATTCATCCAGATTCTTCATTTCCTGAGAAGTCATGCTCACCCTGAGATGCTGAAAAACGTGAGTATGGCATTGATTCACCGTTTCTGGCGCTCGGTAAATTCTTGCAGTAATATTAATTTATTTGGTCAGTCAGTCGGACTGAAGATTGTGCTGAAGTCATCGGACATGTCTCTCGACTATCTCCTTGTCTCGTCACTCTCTTGTCTGAAGATAACCTTCTTTTTGTATGAAGTTCAACAGATGTCTGTTTTCTTTAGTCTCTTTAAGACTTTGTTCATTTTTATGTGTGTACACTCACTTGCTTTGAACTCGAGTGTAGTCCATGTCATGCTACTTCCAGTACCATACTACATTTTGTGTGTGGATTCACTTTTCCTTTTACCAGTGTCCCTCGCCATCAGGAAAACCCACTCCGACTTCAGAAGTACTTGTAGTTTACATCTCCAAGTCGAGGGTAAGGAGTCAACATTTTAGTCCAACTGACCGGTGTAGAATGATGCTGGATGGATTGAGACGATGGCGTGGAGGAATATCATCAGCAGAATAGATCCAGAACACCAAAGACCGAGATCTGTGGAGACATGAATGCCTACGCCAGCTGGCTGGGCACTTGATGATGATGATGATGACCGGTGTAGGGGTTGAACCCTCTACCTCAGCCTCTACCTCTAACGAGCTCTTTTATCTATTCAGCCAGGCTGACCTATGTTCATTTGATCTGGTATCTGTCTGGCTTATTCTGTGCACAGAAATAGCAGTTGGGGAACCTTTTGAGAGGCCACTAAGACAGTTCCTAAATAAACACACAAAAATTGTTTGGCATGCACAGAAGTAGAAGAAAGAAGTAGGAATTATTTGTATTTGGTAGTGTTGCCACCCATCGTGGCCAACCGCCGCAGAGGGGTCCATGGCAGCCAGATCGTATAGCGTCTTGAAATACATTCTCAACTCATAAAGTAAATAGATGTCAAACGGTGGCGGCAACTTCTAAGGTGAATGCAACGAAATTCAAAAACCTTTGAAACGCAGAACAATGTATAAGCCAGCCTCCGGGGATTTTAGGTTTTGGCATCCTTTATTGACTTCTGGTACAAAAAGGGTGGTTCCAAGTCGGCACGTCAAATAGCATTTTAAAAAAACATGGCCATGTCACTTAGCTACTGTACAAAAGGCATTTACTTCATCTTCGACGTCAGATCAAGAAAAACATTTCTTTCATGGCTCCCTCTTTTTACCTTAATCCTTTCCTCACTCATCTTACTTACCCAATTGACTGACGGGTTCACCTAAAACTAGATGGAATCAAATCGTTCATCAAGGACCGAGCGTCTAACTTGGTCGATGGCTAGATGGCTTCTGTGTCGTACGTTGATTGTTGTCAACATACGTAGTAGCCGTCGCATCATCAAGCGATTGTGCTCGACCGTGCGCTGCTTGCTAATATTTGAATTGCACAGTAAATATCTTCAGTATTTAAGTTTCAGACTTAAGCTATGCCATTTTGAACCCCGACCATCAACCGTGCAATTACTATAACAGACGCTCTGTTATAATTAGAGGATGTTCTAGACAGCATACAAATTGAAAGCTAGTTATTGACTGGGATTCGAACCTGTCACCTCCAAATGACAGTGCCTGAATTCTGTCCATATTCCCTAGTTGTGGGTTCATGTGGATGATAGACTTGGATGGTGAAAACACCTTTTATAGGGGTGTCTTGTTGGTCATGCGTCGAAGTACACTTGTTCCTGCAGCAACGCTCGATGTTTTTTAATTTGAAAAAATAAAATGTATATCTTTATTTCGTTTCTATTTTTAAGTTTTGTATTTCTATTGCTGTGCTTGGGACATCGCATGGTGAGGTCCCAATCTCTTCCACGGTGGCTAGTCATGTTCACTATTGTGTCCTGAACATGCCTCATGTGTGCCACACACTGAAAGAATGTTGTAATTCATGGAAACAAAAATAATTAAATACAGAGGTTCTAGATAAACTGGGAATAATTAAGAGGGTTGATGAAAGAAATAAGAAAGTGACAAGTTAAATATTTCAGACACGTTAAAAGACATAATACTTTTATAAAAACCATACTGAAGGGTAGAGTTGAAGGCATGCGAGCAAGAGGTAGACAACGATATAAGTGGGAAGATAACATCAAGAGATGGGCGAACAGCAATCTGACAGAATGTAGTCAGGGCGAGAGACAGTGTTGGAGATCCATTGCAGCCAATCTTCATAGTGGAGAAGGCTCTTGATTGATTTTTATGTTTTAATGTTTGAGTTTTCGCTGCTTCGCCAAACGATGCCACTTTTGACACAATGTGACAATACTTTGTCTTTTGGTGCTATCGTTATTTATATCTTGTTTCTCGTGGTTATTCCCCGACAGAACCCTGTCATTCCAGCGACAATCAGTGACCAGATCAAGCTGTGGGAACTGGAGCGAGACCGCTTCAAATTTTCTGATGGTGTCATGTACAACCAGTTTCTGTCGCAGTCAGATTTTGAACTTCTACGAAACTATGCCAAGGTGATTCTTTTGTTGCAGTATCTGTCTCATAGGGCGGTAGAAAAACTACCTACTCATGCAGAAGTCTGGAGTGCGAGTCTCTGGAGTTTCATTAGCCAGGTTTTTGTGTGTAAAATAAAATTTCCCGGGAAGGTTAACCCGGCCAGCAAATGCCCGTGGAAGTCTGATGTGTCGGCCTAATGGCGGAAGAACGCAGCTCTGCTGTAAACAGGCACAACACAATCACGTCTGAAAAAACTCTCAGGATGAACACAGAAGAAGAATAAATACAATTTTAAAAGGCACGAGGGTCGCCTTCATTGGCACCAGGTTTTATCCTACACGGTTTGGTCTCTTTCCACAGAGCAGCCTGCCGTAAATGTAGCATGAACTCTGTAGCTCCGGCGATTTTATCTTTAGTCATTTGAGAAAGTTACATTTTAAATAATCACTTATCTTTGGTTGGGAAAGGAAGAATTAAAGTTTTTAAATAATAGTTTATTTTTAGTCCTTTAGGAAAGGGAGAATTTGAAGTATTGTTATCTTTAGTCTGTTTTATTTGAGAATGTTAAATTTTAAATAATCATTTGTCTTTAGTCGATTATGAAAAGGTTATTTGTGGCGATTTATTAAAGTTAATTTTAAATAATCATGTATCTTTAGTCAGTTGGGAGACAGAGAATTTGAACCGTATTATATCTTTAGTCATGTTAGAAAGTTCAATTTTAAGTAATAATTTATCTTTTGTCAGTTGTGAAAGGTAGAATTGAAGTTAATTTTTAAATCTTTGATCAGTTGAGAAAGGCAGAATTTGATGTACATGTATCTTTGGTCATATGTGAAACTTAAATCTTAAATAAATTATAGGTCAGTTTGTTTGGGAGAACTTGAAATATATTTTATCTTTAGTCGAGTGAGAAGGTTATTGTTGTTTTAAAAATAATTTATCTTTAGTTGGTTGAGAAGGGGAGAATTTGAAGTACAGGGACTAAAAATTTAACCAAAATAAGTTTCATCGTTTCACTCATTTCAGGATTTTAATAGTTTCATCATTTTATTCTCTTTTGTTGTGTGATTGTAGTGTGATATTTTCATTTCAGGACATTGGTGTTCTTGTCTGGGAGATGGCTGAAAAACGAGTCATCATCGTGACAAAATCTGGCCACGACGATGTCAAGAAATTTTGGAAGCGGCAAAAATCCTCCTCATCATGATATTGTCTTACCCTCTGTAAACTAATGCACAAACACAAGCTGTATCTGACATTGTGGAACTGGGTCACTTCATCAGGCAAGAGGAACTGGTCACTTCATCAGGCAAGACCAGTTGACACATAAACATGGCTCACTTACAGTGCTGGACTCGGAAGAGCTTCATCCTGCAGTTCCATGCTGCTGTGGAAACTTTGATAATGATAATTTTATTTTCCCCGCTCACTTGCTTTGAACTCAAGCATAGTCCGTAACACTACTTATAGTAATGCCGGACTGAATTTTGCGTGTGGATTAGCTTTCCCTATTAACCGTGTCCCTCACCATCAGGCGAACCACTCTGACTTCAGAGGTACTTGTAATTTACATCCCCAAATCAAGTTCGATAGGTCAACATTTTAGTCCAACTGTCCGGTGTAGGGGTTGAACCCTTTACCTCGGCATCAGCACACTGGATGTTTAAGAACACGCATTCTTATCCATTCGGCCATGCTGGCCAACATGCTGCAGTGATGGTTCCATGCTGCTGTGGGAGCTTTGATGATGACGATGATAACTTATGCCATTTGAAAACAGACATTGGCAGAATTGTTGTGTAGATTGTACATATTGTTTTATACATGAAAGAAGTCTCATCTCATCTTCTTCCTCTTGACCCTTGCGGTGACCAGGTGATGTGTCTGCTTTTTTAAATAGCTAATCTGTCCCATTATCAGGTTTGTTTTTATATGGGTCAGTCCGATTGTGCTTCATTCTTTTTCTTCGAGCAGTAGGGAAAGTCCTCTGCCAGCTTGCTAGACCAGTTGCAGGTTTAGGGCGTGAAAATCTAACCACTAGCGGGCCAAAGCCTGTTGGCCCATGACCTCGCGGTCATGGTTTCCCAGTCTACATCGCGGGGAGGTGGTGTTGACTTGTGTTATCTGCAGGCTACTAATTTGTGCTTTTCACCACTTCTGAGATAGACTAGCCGATCCTAACCCGTATGGCTGCAGAGCCGGGCGTAGTCCACACCATGTAGAAATGTACAGCAAAAAATTGCAGATGAACGTAAATATGTGAAAAAAATGTACGGCAAACCTGCAAGTTAATGTAAATATATAGAGTATATCCAGCAGACAAAACTACAGATGAACTATGGGGGGAAATGTCTGGCAGACAAATTGCTGTTTAAACATGTTCAGCAAAGCTTTGCAAATGAACAAGTTGTTTTACTTTAACCATAGAAGTCATGAACAGCAAGTTACATGATTTATTGCCTGGCATATTTCAGGTGCATACTGCTGAGTTGTAAATCATATGATGACAGTGGCACAATGTTTAGTGCCAATGTCATATAAAGGGGAGTGTCCGTGGCGAAGTTCTCAAGCTGTTTTACTTCGGGCTTCAAAGGTTGTGGGTTTGATTCCGGGCCGCGCCCTTCGGTTCACGAATTAAATGTTTCGGAGACTCCTGTGGGTCATCACTTGAGCTACGGAGTTCGTGCTTTCCGCGCTGCGGAAAGAGACTGAGCCATATGGGATAAAACCCGGTGCAATGAAGTCGACCCTGTCGACTTTTAAGCGACTCTTTTAAATCATATAAGTGAATAAATTAATAATACTTAAGTTGAAACAATTAAAACACGTAGTCATGTTTTGTTCAAATGTATACACCTAGTGAAATGTGCCAGGCAATAAATCGTGCAACATATTTTGTGTGGCTTCTATGTTTAAATTCACAAAGGGAATATATTGTTTTAAAGTTTTACGCTGTGTAAAACTACTGTTTGTTTTCTTATAAATTATGTTTTATTATTAATTAGGAAGAGCTTGACAGATAAATGTTGTGAATACCGTGGACTCCCAGAATCACTACAAATGACTAGAAATGGCAAATGAAAGTAGAACATTATATACAACTATACAAAAAAGACAAAACAGTGTTCTTTGGTTATACAAAGGGGGGCTTAAGTGAAAACCTTAAAAGTGTGATAGAAATTACAATATCCATGCCATTGTCTTGTAACCTGTCAATATTGTTGTTAAAGATGTCATGAGGGTTAATCACATGACAACTACCATCAGGTGATAATCACATCAGGAAGAGTGGTGTGATGGGAGGACAGGCCTAGAATTTGAACATGTCATGTTATATAAGCCTGCTCATGGCTTTAAAGTCCTGCATGCCTTGGGATGAGCATACACATGAAGAGGATCTATGTGTATGTAACCAAACCATTCCCAGTAGAAGAAAGAAGTACACTAGCTGTGGACAGCAGTGCATCTTGGAGGAAGACAACTCGTTAAAACCACCTGTTGCCTTGTAGGTAGGCCAAGAGGATACCAATAAGGTGGTGTTAAATGGGAATGATGGTGCCAAGAGTGGTGATAAATTTGAATGATGGTACCAGCAATTGATAAATGGGAATGATCGGACCAACAATGGTCACAAATAGAAATGACGGTACAACAATGGTGATAAATGGAAATAATGGTACAACAATGGTGATAAATGGAAATAATGGTACAACAATGGTGATAAATGGAAATGATGGTACAACAATGGTAACAAATGGAAATGATGGTACAACAATGGTGACAAATGGAAATGATGGTACAACAATGGTGATAGATGGAAATGATGGTACAACAATGGTGATAAATGGAAATGATGGTACAACAATGGTGATAAATGGAAATGATGGTACAACAATGGTGACAAATGGAAATAATGGTACAACAATGGTGATAAATCGAAATGATGGTACAACAATGGTGATAAATGGAAATGATGGTACAAAAATGGTGACAAATGGAAATGATAGTACAAAAATGGTGACAAATGGAAATGATAGTACAACAATGGTTACATGAAAATGATAGTACAACAATGTTGATAAATGGAAATGATGGTACAACAGTGGTAGCATGAAAATGATGGTACAACAATGGTGATAAATGAAAATGATGTACATACAATGATGATAAATGAAAATGATGTACATACAATGATGATAAATGAAAATGACTGTGGCAAAAAATAGAAATAGTGGTAAGTTTTTTTTTGTAAATGAAAAGAACTGGAAATAATGTAATAAATAGACATGAATGATGTAACATAAAAAAGATATTGAATGCTTTGTAAGTTTCATTTCATATGTGTGGGTGTGTGTCTGCGTGCATGCATGTGGCTTAAGGTCAGTGAAAGCAGTTTGTTAACAATCCCAACATACCGGTTTGAAACCACCTTGGGCAATTTGGAAGTAAACTGACGATTTTCACAACTGAATGAGCATCGCCATTCAGAAAACAATGGCAAACTATTGAACATAAACTTGCCTAGTCAATCACAAACAGGCAACAAATGCTGGGGCTGACTGCGACATCTTGTAAAGGACATGAAACTAACGTGTATAGATATATGTAAGGATATTACGGACTCAAGGAGTATGCTAAATAAGGTGGAGAAAGGAACGTTTTGTGTGGAATGGGTGTCCTCACTTCAGAGGGCACAGATTGTGAGAATTGTATGGATTTTTTGCCGTGGGGGGAATTCACAGGCTTGCAGGGAATGCACCTCTTGTTGGTAGATTACCTATGGACAAGAGAGAGGTTGTTGAGCGCTCGTAGGACAAGACGGGGGAACAGACAGAACGCATATGTGAAAAGAATGATATTGCGGGGGATCAGCAGGAGTTCTGGAAGCTCAAAACAGAGGGAAGTCAAGGAGAACTTTCAATCAGATAGCAGTGGGAACGATTAGTGGTATGAATCTTTGATGGCTGTTGAACGAGGGGACTGAGCATATTGTGAGAATTGTACTGATTTGTTTGCCCTGGCCATGCGGGGGGATGAACAGGCTGGCAGGGAATGCACTTCTTGGTGTTAGACCACCTATGGACAAGGGGAAGGTGGTCGTATGCCTGTGGTACCAGGGGGAGAAGGTGGGGGGAACAGATCGAGAACCCGTTTGTGGAAAGAATGATATTGCGGGTGATTGGCAGGGGTTCGAAGAATCTCAAAACTGAGAGGGGAGACAAAGACAATTTTCAATCAGATAGCAGTGGAAATGATTAGCAGTATGACTCTTCACTGGCTGTTGAACGAGGGGACGGACGTGTATGGGAATGTCCTGAGTTAGGTGGTATAAGTTCTCAGCTCAGCTCAACTGAACTATATGTGAGGATTCTGGTTTATTCTTCACAGCAATGTAAACAAACAGCTTTGTCTTCCTGAAACACAATTTTTGTTTATTTTGCATTATCTGAATAGTCCAAAAATCTCCTGAATGCATGACATAAAAACATGAGGATAATTAACAAGAATGAAGCTAACATGGAAATTATGACAGCAACAACATCATGAAACCATATGAGATTATTTACAAAATAGGACAATCAATGGTGTGATATACAACATTGAAACATTTCAGCAAAGTTGTCTTACAATAATATTCACACTGCCCTTTTTCTGAAGCTTTTCAAATCATCATCATCAAGTGCCTTGCCGGCAGACCTGGGCAATCATTCTCCACAAATTGTGATCTCCGACGGCATGGATCAATTCGTGTGTTGACTCCCATCCGTGCCATGACACAAGACTGTCAAGAATCTTCTCACACTATCTTCCTCTGTCTCTCTTTCCACAAGTCTTTCCAGTTGTCACATGTTCCAGTTTTTGTCCTCTTGTGGCTAAAAACTTATCACAGCCTCTTTCTACTGTTTGTGATAAGTTGTCTTTGCGACTTAGCCTTCCTCAAAATGTCCAGGTTGCTCATTTGGCTGTCAAATGAATTTTCAGCATTCTGTTATAAAACCACATCTCCACGGCTTCTATGGATTTTTTTCGCCTGTTTACTAACTATCCAGGATTCACAGCCATATGTTAAAACTGTAGTAACATGGAAGAACTCTTTTCTAACTTGCATTGACAAGGATCTATTGCATAAAATGTTCCTTGTTTCCTTTCACCTAGATGCAACAAATCTTGTGCTGTCGGCTGTATCCGCCTAAGATTGCAAGTATCCCTATTGGACTGTACATAGACAATCCGACCAATGTCGATTACAAGACAAATGAGGCAGAAGGACAACGACAAAATTGTCTTCCACTACAACTATAGCCATCACAGATCCAAAACATGACAAACTATAGCTGGAAATAACAATAAATAGTAATAACAAAGATAACTGTTAATTAATAGATGGTTGACAATTTAACAGTGACAAGTAATTCTGGTTTTAATCTGCCATATATGATTCCAGCTGTAATCTGCCATACATGTTTCCAGCTGTAATCTGCCATACATGTTTCCAGTTGTAATCTGCCATACATGTTTCCAGTTGTAATCTGCCATACATGATTCCAGTTGTAATCTGCCATACATGTTTCCAGTTGTAATCTGTCATACATGTTTCCAGTTGTAATCTGTCATACATGTTTCCAGTTGTAATCTGCCATGCCATACTGATTCCAGTTGTAATTTACCACACACGATTCCAGTTGTAATCGATCACAAATGATTCCAGTTTTAATTGAACATAATTCCAGCTGTAACCTGAAATACATGTTTCCAGTTACAATCAACCCACATGATTTCATATGATTCCAGTTATAACTGACCACAAATTACTCCAGCTATAATTGACCATAAATGATTCCAGTTGTAACTGACCACAAATTACTCCAGCTGTAATTGACCACAAATGATTTTAGCTGTAATTGACCACAAATGATTTCAGCTGTAATTGACCACAAATTATTCCAGTTATAAATACCACAAATAAATCCTGCATTTTTAATCAAACACATTATTTTAGCTATAATCAGCCACAAATGACCTATAAGCTATATTATATGACCTCAAATACAACAAGTATAACAAAAATTTGATTTATAAATTAGCCATCATAAATGAACTCACACTATAATTAATCATTTATAATCAATCACACATTACTCTAGCTACAAATAATAACATAACTTTAGTTGTAATTTATATTAGTTATAATTAATCAAACATAACTCCAGCTGTAATCAATATTTGGTGCTATAATCAATCAAACATCATAACTCCAACTGTAATCAATGATATTTGAGCTATAATCAATCATATATTACTCAAATCATGCAAGTGTGTATACATGCTTGCATGTGAAGAAAAGAGGACATGGAAAGAGAGAGAGAGAATCAGCTACAAATGACTCCTGACCCAAACAACTTCAGTGACAAACAAATCTTCCTTTCAGTCTTATCCAGACCCAATAAAACAAGCTTAACTGACAATAAAGTCACCTCCTATAAATTACTGACACAAAGATTCTCAATGAGCAAACAATGAACATATATTTAATTTGCTGACATTACCAAAATATGCACACATATCTTATTATAAACTGTTGAGTTCTTCAAAGATTCTCTGTTCTTCTACTATACTTGGGTGCAGAGGTACCTTAGTCCTCATTAATCCTCCTCCTCCTCCTCCTACTACTACTACTCTAGGGTGTTTATTTGGTACTGACTTTAAACTCAAGTGTTACTTCTAGAGTACTGGACTGATGTTTGCGTGTAGATTAGTTTTCCCTATTACCAGTATCCCTCGCCGTCAGGCGAACCCACTCTTGACTTCTGAGGTACTTGTAATTTATGTCCCCAAGTCAAGGACGAGAAGTCAACATTTTAGTCCAAGTGACTGGTACAGAGGTTGAACCTATTACCTCGGCATCAGCACACAGAATATTTAAGAATGTGCGCTCTTATTCAACCAACCTTGCTCACCTCCTATTCTATCATGCCAAGCGGAAGTACCTGATAGTCTTGTTTAGTCTGTCCTCTTCTACTCTGGTGCTTCTACTTGCTTCTACTCTTACAATCTTCGTACCATGGGGATCAGGAGAAAAGTCTCTGCACGAACCTTACTTTGATAGAGGCAAACCCCTTGTGGTTCAGACGACTTAAAATCAGTGCATCAGTCTGCCACGGCCTTCACAACCAACCATTAAAATAACAGAGAGGAATAGAAAGAGTTAATGAGACTGCATAAAACTGAGAGTTAATTCCTATATAGGTTTTGATTGGTATTCATAGAAGATACGAGTCAAGTAGCAGATATCCAAGAACACACTATAGACAGCTGGAGACTTGGATGTTTGGGCACTTCAAATTAATATGTACGTTAGTATAGTAAAGGCCGGTCTCCATGGTGAAGGGGTTATGGACGCAGTTCGAAACACTGCATGCGATTTGGCAGCAGACCGCGTTACGCTGGGTTTTAACGAATTGGTATGGAAGCCGGTCGTTCAAAAATCAATGGCAAACTACTAAACATAAACTTACCAAGACATCAACACAGCAGTAAAATGCTGGTGTTGACAGCGATGTCTTGTAAAAAAGGATATGCAAAAAAAACAACACAACGCATATCAAGTTACATATGTACACAGATCCATTCCAGGTCAGATGAATTGGCTCCTCCAATGACCTGAGACATAACAATGAGGTAGAAAAAAAAAACGGTACGCTGTCCAGAACCTGCTGTCTTGTACTCACACTGTCTTGTGCTCCAACCAGCTGTCTTTGATATCAACCAGTTCTGTCTTGTACCCACATCGGCGCTGTCCTGTAGGCAAACCAGCTGTCTCTGGATCAAACCAGCTCCAGTAGCTATAAAAAAAAAGAAGTTGGATTGTAAAAAGAAATAAATCAATAATTTTGGCAGACGAAGTGTCTACAACTATTTAGTCCCTCAAGTAGGGCTCTTTCTTTACATTTACCTCTTCATTATTTCTGTATTCTTGCAAGCCCTAGAGTATAGGAGCAACCGGACAAGTCAGTTACTAGCGAAGTGTGTGCCTGTATGAATGTGTCCTATCCAGTGCCAGCGTCTTTTCCTTACTTCTTGATTCACTGGAATTTGTTTAGTTCTCTTCATTAGCTCCACGTGGAGTGCCTTTACATCTATCCGCATTTGTTTGTGTCTTGAACTGCATGTTCGGAAAAATGGTGGTCGTCCGGTTGCTGAACTAACTGGGTTTGCCTTATGCAATAATATGTGGCTGCTGGTTTGCTAGTGATTGCCGCTTCCATCGACGATGAACTGTATTTTTCGGGGTGGGTGTTGGCATTCTGGCAGCGGCGTTATACATAGTATACCGTTGCGGGCTGTTGGTTTGTCGAAACTCCTGTCTGTTCCCCTTTTCACATGGGGCAGTGGGCAGCATTTTGTGTGATATTCATTGGCACAAGATTGGAGCATTATGGGGCAACCCTTTGCCATGAAGTTGGAACAGCGACCAACTAGCTCCACATTGGCCAGTCTGTCATACCCTTTAGGTCCCACTATTCTACACAAGTGCCAGGTAATGACTGTAGTTTATTAATAATTCTGTGAGTTCTTCTCCACATTTCTGATCCATATACCAGTGTTGATTTAACATTGGGGTTATATAATTTTGTGCCAAGTTTAATTTCTTTTGACTTTGACAAATCCCCTAGTGCTATGAAAGCTTCTCTTGCCTTTTGTATTATTATTTTAATATTTCTATTGGTTTCCCGTCTCTGTTTACACTGCTATCTAAACAGCTGTATAATTCCGCCTCTTGAGAGGTTATTATGTCTTTTTAAAGCCCTCAGGGCGGCAAGGTGCCAACCAGTACAGCACTCGGTGTGAGATGTGACCATCAGTATCACATAGGCCACTTTAACATTCTCTAGTGCCCAAATCTTGAGGCTGTTTGATCCCAGAGACACAACAGTGTCTTCTTTAATGACTATATTATGTATGCTTGACTTGCTGTATCTACCAACCTGTTAATGGAAATTGTCATCTAACACCAGGTTAAAAATTATTCAGCCTGAAGGAAATTTAAACCATTAGACAGGCAGATGGGTATACTAGCTACTATACCACCATGCTCTAGTTATTTTAAATGCACGTTTTAAAAAATGGAGAAAAATAAATCACATGAATGAATGCAGCAACAAACATTTCTCAGAATAACATACCTTAACCAGACCTTGACTATTTGCTGCTACTAAAATGTTGGATTCCTGTTGTGAAACAAACAATAAAAACTACAATTACAAATAAATTATAAAATTCAAACAGCTCCCTCTCCCTCTGTATTTAACAATACCATCTACCATACTGAAACATCCAAATATAGCAATGTACACAAACCGACAGTTAATAAACAGCCTATTCACACCAACCCTATGGACATTATTCAAATCACACTTATGCAAAATCAACACCTGTGAGATGAGATGCTTAAAGAGAGCTGCCAACCTATTAGGTTATAAATTAGAAATGATGTTATCAGACAGAAAGTGGGATCAACACCTTGTGCCACATTTGTTGAAAGACAGAAGATCAAATGGTTTGGCCATCTCATTAGAATGAAACATCATCAACTACCAGCACTGGCCCTACATTAAAAAGGATCTGCTACGAAAGCAAGAGGATGCCCATGAAGAAAATGGATTGACATTAAAGACATTGTACAATCACACAGAATTACACTATCCAATGCTACTTATCAGGCGCTGGAGCGCCAACTATTCCTACCCATGACACTTGACGGCAAAAGAGGTAGATGATGATGATAATCTACATTCTTGTGACACAAACTGCACCCACCACCCCTACTATCAACAATATGAAAGCCACAACTGAGGACGACTAGTGTTTTTGTCAGAGAGGCAACAGCGTGTCGAGAACAAACTATTCACAGCAAAGGGGAATATATCACCATCTATGTGTCTGTATATTCATCCATCCATCTATCTATCTATACATCTATGATGTGTGCCTCGAATGATGTAGGATGAAATAATGTATGAAAGAATGATAGAAGGGCAGGATGTCAGACAGGCCTGCGTGCCCAATTCTTAACCCTTTGAAAACAACATTTATTTGTTCGTTCTATTTACGTAACTATGGCCTGAATCTTTCTGCCTGACACACTTCTGCTTCTCACATCCCAGAGGAACAGAGACCTCAACCACCTCATGCCCAGCCTTTTGTGAACTTGTTCGTAACTGATTACATGTTGCAACTAAAATTCAGTACAGGATGAGGAAGCCAATCTAAGGCCAACCCTCCCTAGACGCCTCTTGTGACATGCAAGGTAGACTACAGCATTACTGTTCTTTACTTCCCTTATGGGCCCCGCTAACATACTGGTGATGCCTGTTGTTGCTGCTGCTGTTGTCTTCCACTGATGCCATTAAATGGAGGGATTATGGGAGTTGTTCCCCTTTGACTATCATATTTCTTCCAATTTCCTCCATAATTCATGAGTATTTGTCTAGGATCAAGTAAAGTCCCTACCGGTTTACTAGGCCTGCCATAGGTTCCTTCATGAGCACGTTTATAGGATCAAGGAAATTCCCTACTGGTTTGCTAGACCTGTCATAGGTTCCTTCATGACTCTGCCTAAACCTAAATCTTTGAAAACAAAGTTTTTAATTTCTCTCTCTCTCTCTCTCTCTCTCTGTGCCAGCTCCGTGGCAAAGGGGTTACTGACAATTCGTAATCTCGCATACCACGTTCGAGACACAGCTGCGGGCAATTTGGCAGCAGACCACCTTGCATCGGTTTCCATACAATGGTATGAGTGCCGGTCGTTCAAAAAGCAATGACAAAGTATTGAATGTAAACTTGCCCGGGAATCACAAACAGCCAAAACAGGCTGGAGTTCACTGCTACGACCTGTAAAGGATATGCAACTAACTTTTTAAAAGTCTCTCTCTCTCTGTATTTGTATGTGTATATATTCTTTGTGTTCTCAGCTGATTGATTGATTGATTGATTGATTGATTGATTGATTTAGGAACCGACATCACAGCATTCGGGGCATTCCCATATAAGCGCTCCGTCCCCATCCTCAGAAGCCAGCGAAGAGTTCCAACCCCAATAGTACTGGTAGCAATCTGATTATATGTGCGTCTCGCCTTTCCTCTAAGCATTGAGCATCGGCCATATCCCCTCGTCACTTCTCGCTGTCACATCCTTGCCAGACCATGGTGATCCATTTGCTCCTCCGAGGTGTACACATGCTCCCACAAGGCCGCAACCATGTCTGCCTTATCATGCATCAATACTCCAAGTTTTGCAGAGCCAGCCAATCTGTCTGCCTGTTCATTCCCCAGCACACCAGCATGCCCCGGAGAAAAGATCCAGACGATGCTTGCCACCCGTGACTTCCGAAGCGAAGCAAGCCACTCTGCACGAAGCTTGCCTGTCCTCACCCTACTCAGCATGCTTTCTGAGTCAGTTACAATTGTATTCTTAGCACTAAGGTCAACAATCATAATTATCATTTTGCATCCTTGTTGCCAGGATAAAGTTCATCATTTCCTTCAGATTACAGTGGAAGCCCCATAAATCCTGCTATAACTGCAGATCTCTGCAGGTTGGCCTTTCCTGTTGGGAACACCATGTAAATAGGGAAACATTCAACACCATGTAAACATTCTTTTGTTTAGAAGACTGAGATGGGACAGGTGACCAGGTAGTCTGCAGTGGCCACCCCTAAGATGAAATATGCTAGTTTACTTTTGCCTCTTATTTTTCTTTTTTTCTACGGTTTCCTCCTCTTTTTCTTTTCTTATTCTTCTTCTTCTGCTGCATTCATCTGGAATGTTGTTTTAGACGTAATTGTGTTGTGCTTGCTCACAGCAAAGCTGTGATATTTG
The DNA here is from genome assembly GCA_014155875.1 of Cepaea nemoralis. Lineage (NCBI taxonomy): Eukaryota > Metazoa > Mollusca > Gastropoda > Stylommatophora > Helicidae > Cepaea > Cepaea nemoralis. The sequence goes on along the minus strand of JACEFZ010005976.1, from coordinate 329,899 downwards.
CACCTTTCGGCCAACCCAACAGACTTCTTCATGCATTTCTTGTCTACCTCCTCTTCCTCTCATTCTTATTTCATTTGCTTGAAATAAATTGTCCACATGTGCAATGTTGTCTCTTGTATAAATTTCACTGTTTTTTTTTTAATAGTACACTCAGTGGTCTACATTTCTTAGCTTCCACTCTTATTTAATAGTTACATCTATGATGCACTTGCTTGTAGCAAAATTAATTAGTCATGCAAATAAATATGTTTTCTGCTCCTGATAGTATGTGAATCATTGAATCAATATAAATCTCAGATTGTTCTTCCCACTGCTGACTGAAGTCAATATAATTTCAACGACACCATCATCATCATCATACAGCAAGTCCTTGGCAGAAGAACGTCACTCTCATCAATCAAGATATGGCATATCTCTAGACCAAAAGATTTGCCTAGATGTGTCATAATCAGGGCAGTATAAGTCTGTGACTTGCTGTCTGGGGTATCAATCCACATGGCTGATTTTCCAAATTTAAATTTTAAATATGAGGTTGCAGCGTAGTCGATTGTGTCCTGTTCTGAGGCCCAGAAAATGATTTATTCTTGTCTGTCCGTGATATGGAAAACATTCTGTCCTGGAGCTAGTGGCATTTCTGCCTCTGAAATTGCTGGATTTGCTTTTTCATCCACTAGCTTTGAACTCAAGCATAGTCCATTCACATGCTACTACTACTTCTAGTGTACTGGGCTGATTTTTGCGCATGGATTAGCTTTCCCTATTCCCAGTGTCTTCGCCATCAGGCAAACCTAATTCAACTTAGAGGTACTTGTAATTGACATCCCCAAGTCAAGGACGAGAAGTCAACATTTTAGTCTGACTGGTGTATGAGTTGAACCAGCTACCTTGGCATCAGCACACTGGATGTTTAAGAATGAGTGCTCTTATTCATTCAACATTTTAGTCCAACTGAACGGTGTAGGGGTTGAACCCGCTCCCTAGTCATCACCACACCGGATGTTTAAGAATATGTGATATTATCCATTCAGCCATGCTGACCTACAGTTGGTGAATTGAGCTAGGTCTGTTAGTCAAGTCTATATCTTTCTTTATGTACGGCAGAGTGAGGTGAATCAGACTGTTCAAATTAGAACAATAAAACTATGTGTAGAGATTCAACATATATTAACAATAACATCAATTACACAGACAATGAGCACACTCACCGGCTTCCATGTCACAGCACTAACAAACTCAGAGGAGTCATCATCTTTGCCAGGTTTTTCCTAAGTTAGAGTTTAAAAAGATGTTTTCAAATTAATTAAATCTTTCATGCTAAAGTGCTAACTGCCTCCTTTCACACACACGGTCACATAAGGATATGCATGCACACACACATCCATGCATATCTATTCCAAAACAACCTCCACATGCACACACAGACAAGCATGTAACACACATACAAACACACAAGATGATGGATCTTGGTACCATACCATCATGTGCAAAGTTGAATTGAGTTGAGCTGAGGTAAGAACTGCCATCTGATTGAAAGTTCTCCTGGTCTTCCCTCTCAGTTTTGAGATTCATCCAGAACTCCTGCCGATTCCCCGCCATATCATTCTCTCCAGATACGGGTTCTCAGTCTGTTCCACCGTTCTCTCCCTTTTCCTAGGTAATCTAACACCGAGAGGTACATTCCCTGCCAGCCTATCAGCCTGTTCATTCCCCAGCACTCCCGTATAACCAGGGCAGAAAATCCATTAAATTCTCACAATCTGTGACCTCTGAAGCAAGGCAAGCCATTCTACACAAAACATTCCTTGCTCCACCATGTGTAAAGTCAAAAGTAAAGGATCCTTCTAATTGCCAGGAGTTGTATCAAGCAAATGGTTCTATCCCCATGTTTATATGGACCAACTGGCACACAACAGGCCATGTGGTCAATATCACGATGGCCGCCTTTACTTCTCAGGACATTTCCAGGTACCTATTTTAGGCTGGTCGCTCTGGGAACCTACATCTGCCATCTACTGCCTACAGTACCTTGTGGTGTAGATATTAAGCCTGAGGAATTAAGATCACCTGGCTGGTGCAGTCGCCACAAACTGTGCAGGTTAGGGTTTTCCTTTTGTCCCCCCACCAGAAATAAAAAATCCACACCTTACAGAGAGTTCGAATCCAGGTCTCCTGAAGGAGAACCTGGCATTCTAGCCACTCAGCCAGCTGCTCCTAGATCAATTTTCAAAATCTGCTTTGATGGGGATTTGAATACATGACCACCGAGCCAGCAGGCAAGCACCAATATATATGTATACAAGTCCATTAGCACCAAACCTAGAATATTTAACTCTAAAAATGTGAAACAAGTGTTGCTGTATGGATCGGAAAGATGGAGAATAACTACAATAAATCTATATCTATAAAACAGAGTGTATGTTTGTGGGTATTTATGTATTGGATGCGTTCGATAACGGTACATCCGATTGAGATGAAATTTTCTACACGTCTTCCTTTCATTCCTGTGCAACCGACTATAATAATTTCTTAATGTAAAATCTTCTACTTATTTAATAACATTTACTTTTCCATTTTCATTATATAATGTCTATATAGCAGGGGGTCTTCACTCTAGAAAAGTTATTTCAAGGGGCATAACTTTTAATAACATTTCTATATACTTTATAGTCATATTGTTGGACTTACTTGCACTATTGTTAAACTCTTTGTCTATAGTTATTTTCAGGCATATGAGTTATAATAAATAATGATATAATCTTTAAGGCATTTTCAAAGTTTTCATAAAAATAATGCATAATGCATAACATTGTAACCCATCTTTTTCTACAGTTTTCATTGAATGGTGTGTGGAAGGACATTCTTTTAAGTTACTGTGCACCAGGAGCTGGGCGAAACCACGCCGGGTCAGATAGATAGACAGATAGTCTGGAACGGAAGCTTATTTGACTACTTATATGAATTAGATGACATGCTCCCCACCAGGGACTGGGTGAAGCCGGGCCGGGTCAGACAGACAGATAGACAGACAGACAGTCGGGAACGGGAGAGCTTATATGACTACGTATATGAATTAAATTAGATGCTCCCCACCAGGGACTGGGTGAAGCCGGGCCGGGACAGACAGACAGACAGATAGACAGACAAACAGATAGTCGGGAACGGGAGAGCTTATATGACTACGTATATGAATTAAATGAGATGCTCCCCACCAGGGACTGGGTGAAGCCGGGCCGGGTCAGACAGACAGATAGACAGACAGTCGGGAACGGGAGAGCTTATATGACTACGTATATGAATTAAATTAGATGCTCCCCACCAGGGACTGGGTGAAGCCGGGCCGGGACAGACAGACAGACAGATAGACAGACAAACAGATAGTCGGGAACGGGAGAGCTTATATGACTACTTATATGAATTAAATGAGATGCTCCCCACCAGGGACTGGGTGAAGCCGGGCAGGGTCAGCCAGACAGACAGACAAACAAGCAGACAGACAGACTGATAGATAGATAGATCCCCTCCAGGGCCTGGGCGAAGCCGGGCCGGGTCAGCTGGTTACTAATAAACTACAAATATTCAATAGCTGGTGCCTTTGGAGAAAGGAAAAATTAAAATAGTATTTCAGAAACTATCTCGGAATAGTCATAACATCTGATGGCAGGTGCCTTGAAGAGATTAGAACAAAGAATCGCTATAATGAAGATAGCCTTTTGCAAGGTGGAAAACATTTTTTTTTAAATGTTGCATATCCCTTACATTGGAGGATGAAACATCAATAACATTAGATATGCAGATGATACAGTATTGATTGCAGACAATGAGCAGGATCTGCAACAATTAGTAGATGCGGTTGTTTCACACACTGAACAACTGGGATTAGAATTAAATTATAAAAAGACACAGATTATTTTTCGTCACTAGGAAGAACGAAATACCACAGTGTAATATACAAATGGGAATATTCTTCAACAAGTGAATCGGTACAATTATCTCGGAACAGTCATAACATCCGATGGGAGATGCCTTGAAGAGATTAGAACAAGAATCGCCATGGCGAAAGTAGACTTTAGCAAGATAAAAAACATTCTGACCAATAAAAAGATGTCAATTGAAACGAGAAAAAGAGTGTTGAGGGGGTACATAGAGCCTGTTCTTTAGTATGGATGTGAAACTTGGACAATGCGCAGTCAATCTGAAAAACATCTCATGGCTGTAAAAATGTGGTTTTTGAGGAAAATGCAAAGAATACCATGGACAGACAGAAAAACCAATGACCAAGTACTACAGGAGACAAATGAAAATCGTAAATTGATTAGAGAAATTAGACGTAGACAGTCACAATATTTTGGACATGTTATGAGAAGAAATGGATTGGAGAACTTGGTGACAACAGGCAAGATCGAAGGGAACAGACCGAGGGGAAGACTGAGAAGTAAATACCTGGATGGCTTGGCCACATGGCATGGACAAGACAGGAACACTGAGCTGATCCACAACTCTGGTGATCGAGTGAAATGGCGAGTCATGACCGCCCATGCTTTCCTGCATGGCACATTGATTGATTGATTGATTGATCCCTTACAGGATATTGCAGCAACACCAGCATGTTTTAGCTGCTGTTGATATACTAGGCAAGTTTTTACGTTCAGTAGTTTGTAGAAAACATACTGACCAATAAATACAGCAATGAGAAATAGAGTACTGAAGTGCTACATAAAACCTGTACTTTTGTTTGGATGTGAGATGTCGACAAAGAGCAGACAATCTGGAAAACATATAATAGGAGTGGAAATGTAGTTTCTGAGGATGATGCAAAGAATACCATGGATAGATCAAAAAGCAATTAGGAAGTCCTACAAGAAGCAGATGAAAACCATAAACTGATTAGAGAAATTAGACGTAGACAGTCACAATTTTTTTGACACATGAGAAGAAATACATCAGAGAACTTGGTGACAACTGACAAGATTGAGGGGGAAAAGAAAGGGGAAGGCAGAGAAGTAATTATCTGTATGGCGAGACCACATGGCATGGTTGAGACAAGAACACAGAGCTGATTCACGACCCTGGTTGATCGTGTGAGATGCTGAAACATGACCGCCCATGCTTATCGACAAAGCACATGATGATGATGATTTCAGAAACACCAATGTGCTGTTTGGGGAGAGAATTATACAGATACAAGCTAATCTAGAAGTATAGAAAAGACATTGGCCAAGGACAGTACACACAGAGAGAAAACCTGATAACAGTGTCACTATAAAGTCCCTTCTCTGGTCCCACAGGAGTTAAATAGAGGGACAGACCTCCAAACACAAGGAGAGAATTAAAGACAGATGAATAATATGGGGGGGGGGGGGGGGGGGAGAGAGAAGGGGAAGCTGCAGGAATTATGGAAAAGAAAAGCTTGCATAAGATGTTTAAGGGCTTATCCTCAATGGAGGGTAAAGGGTAATGGAAGATCAGATTCTTGACTGTGAAGACATCACATTTATGTGGCATCAACTATGCTCCAATGGAAGATCATGGGTAACAGAAGATAAGATTCTTGAAAGTGAAGACATCACATCTATGTGGCATCAACTATGCTCCAATGAGGATCATGGGTAACAGAAGATTCTTGAAAGTTAAGAAATCAAATCTATGTGGCATCAACTATGCTCCAATGGAGGATCATGGGTAACCGAAGATTCTTGAAAGTTAAGAAATCAAATCTATGTGGCATCAACTATGCTCCAATGGAGGATCATGGGTAACAGAAGATTCTTGAAAGTTAAGAAATCACTCTCTATGTGGCATCAACTATGCTCCAACGGAGGATCATGGGCAGAAGAAAGATTCAGGAAGGCAAGATGTCAAATCCACTACCCCAAGATTAGATGGAAGTATAACATTCTAGTGTTATTTTGTCACAATGAATTCTGCTCACGCCGTGAATCAAATCAGATGGAAGTATAATATTCTAGTATTATTTGGCACAATTAATACTGCTCACACCGTGAACCAAACCAGATGGAAGTATAACATTCTAGTCTTATTTTGTCACAATGAATACTGCTCACACCGTGAATCAAACCGGATGGAAGTATAACATTCTAGTCTCATTTTGTCATAATGAAAACTGCTCACACCATGAATCAAACTGGATCTGCTCCAACTAGAGACAGATGTTGCACCTCTACACCACACCATTCCCATTAAGAAAAAAGACTTGTTTTTTTCAAACTCATCATATCATCATCATGTGCCATGCCAATAAGTGTGGGCAGCCATGGTTAGCCATCTCAAACAATCTCATCTCATCAGGTTCCTCTTGTAGCTTGCAGTGTCAAATGAAGCATAAACAGTGGGAGAGTGCCCGTGTATGGGCTTCATATATCGAGGTTCCCATGATCTCTGTACCCCTCTATCCATCTTTTACATGGCCGGCCTCTTCCTCTGCTTCCATTTGGTCTGTACATCATTGCTTGTTGTGGTATACTGTTCGTTAATAATCTAGTTATATGGCCAAACCATTTAACCTGCCGTTTTCTGATGACTTCTATCACTGCTATAATCCCAACTTTAGTCCTGATTTCTTCATTTCTGATTTTCAATCTTCTTGATACATTGAGTATCTGGGAAGGTTAACCTGGTCAACAAATGCCCGCAGAAGTCGGATGTGTCGGCTTAACAGCACAAGAAAGCAGTCCTGCAGTAAACAGGCACAATGCAATCACGTCCGAAGAAACTCTCCAGATGAACGCAGAAGAAGATACATTGAGTATTCTTATTCACACAATCACCATAGTCTAATATTAAGTCTTGTGTTCTTGTCTCAATTACGCCACATGGCCAAGCCATCCAGGCAGCGGTGTAGCAGCTAGACACTCGCTGGCCATATCAGTGCTCTTGTGTTTGACTTACATCGTGGCGGTTTCACATTTTAAAAATGGACCTGGGCTCCCAGGTCGACAAAGCCTAAAATGGCTACCAGGAAATGTCTGTGGATGTAGTGGCAGCCGCCCCGGTACCGACCCCATCACCCATTGGATCCCGTTTGGTCTATAAAGAATGACTTGTACGTTGAATTGGATTAAAGTGAGGAAAAGTTGTGCAGTTATTCAACCACACTCTCTCACCTAGATTCCATCTGACGACTGGAGACAAATACAGGTGCAGTGGATGACCAGGGCACTCTACGTGCCTTACCATGCTCATCTATAAAAATTACGTCTAGCACCAAATGCCAATTGCGCTTAGGGCAGGTAAAAGGGACCTTTACATACTTTCCCGTATATATGTATAAAACAGAATGCAGTAAAATAAACATTACACATATTTAATAGTGAAGAAAACATGTAAACATATACTCACTATCAGCCTGCGCGCTGGCTCAAATTTGTATGTTAGAATGTGCCGTGTGAGACCTTTGTAGTACACATACAGGGAGTTGTTCTCACTTCCTGCAACAAAATAATAATAATGATAGTAATAATACTGATGAATGTGACTGTGGTATTGGTGAAATGACAACTAAACATTTGTTGTATCAGTGTCCGACTTATGCAGAATATAGAAGATTATGTTGGTCTAATCCCACTACATTTGAGGGCAAACTCTATGTAGGTCAACAAGCTCAAGGTGACTGCTGCGTGGGTTTTATTGTCGTTTGAAGGTGTGTGAAGAAGAAACAGCAGCTGAAGAAGAAGAGGAAGAAAAGGAAGAAGACAAAGGAGAAGGAAAAAGAAGAAGAGGAAGAATGTGAAGATTACATCCAGCCTGGCCAAGATTACATCCAGCCCGGCCAAGATTACATCCAGCCCGGCCAAGATTACATCCAGCCCGGCCAAGATTACATCCAGCCCGGCCAAGATTACATCCAGCCCGGCCAAGATTACATCCAGCCTGGCCAAGATCACATCCAGCCTGGCCAAGATTATATCCAGCCTGGCTGAGATTACATCAAGACTGGCCAAGATTACATCAAGCCTTGCTGAGATTACGTCCAGCCTGGCCAAAATTACACCAAGCCTGGCCAAAATTACATCAAGCCTGGCCAAGATTACATCAAGCCTTAAGCCTTGGTAACACTACATCAAGGAAGAATGTTAAGACAACATTCACGCTGATTAATGAAATTGTTTCAATATTTAGGAAGAATGTTAACGTAAATCTCAGCAAGAATGTTAAAATAAATCTTAGCAAGAATGTTAACATAAATCTTAGCAAGAATGTTAAAATAAATCTTAGCAAGAATGTTAAAGTAAATCTTAGCAAGAATGTTAACGTAAATCTTAGCAACAATGTTAACATAAATCTTAGCAAGAATGTTAAAATAAATCTTAGCAACAATGTTAAAATAAATTTTAGCAAGAATGTTAAAATAAATCTTAGCAAGAATGTTAACGTAAATCTTAGCAAGAATGTTAACATAAATCTTAGCAAGAATGTTAATGTAAATCTTAGGAAGAGTGTAAAGAGCATGTACCTACCACAAGCTATGTAGTCCCCGTCTGTTGCTAGGCCCACAAAATTCTTCTCATTAATGTGGCCCTTAAATGTTGAAATGGCATTGTGCCGACCCAGGCTCCACAACTTCAGCTGGCTGTCCGTCGACCTGTCTCAAAAGTAATAACATGCTGTAAACTGTAAGTTGTGCCAGGTGTTTAGTTTAAAGACTGGTATGAAGGACGTTTTAACATGTCACTCCACATAAATCTGGCTTTGTGACAGATCATAAACTTATTCTTGTGAAATTAATGTGATGGCTTCCCCTTAACTTCCACACCCACATAAGATGCTATAGATATTCTATTAGTTGAGTTGAGTCAAGAACCAACATCACAGCACTCAGAACATTCCCATATGCCCTCCATTCTCAAATTCAACAGCCAGAGAAGAGTCCCAATACTAATGGTACCAGAAGCAGTCTGATCATGTATCCATCTGGCCTTTTCACTTATTGTTTAGTGCTAGCCAGACCCTCTGGTCACTCCCTGCAGCACCATTCTCCCCACACCGTGGTGATCTACCCATTCTTCTGCACTATACACACAATACCAAAGAGCCCCGACCACATCTGCCTTATCATACACCAATACCCCATCAAGTGGTTCAGACCCAGCCAAACTGTCCACCTGCTCGTTGTCTATCACACCAGCATGTCCTGGAGAAAACATCCAACAGATGCCCTCTTTATTTAATTGTTGAATGGAAGCCTGCTGCTCTGCCAAAGCATACCTGTCTTCACTTGTCTCATTATACTTTGTTGGGGTTTGTCTTCCAGCCAGCGGAACGCTTCCACGACTGCCCCCACCTCCATTCTCAGACTAGATGTTGTGATATCATATGCCAGCCTCGCCTGCACCAAACACAGTCCACCAACCTGTGCCACAAACCCCCAGCCACTTCTTTTACCACTAGGGGCCTGAGTGATCTCGAGGTATGGTGTCCGCCTCGAGTGCTGGAGGTCCCGGGTTCAAGCCCCAGTGATGCCGGGATTTTTTCTCGTGGACTTCTAGTAATAAACTTCCCCTGGTCTCTGGGTAGTAAGATCGGATGCCCGTGTGTATTGTTGCACACGTAAAAAATCCCTTGGCAGTTGGAAATCGAAAAAGAGTAGCCTAACGGCGCTGCCCGGGCAAAATTTTGAGTTTAAAATCTACCCAAAGTATTTGAGGATCCTCGGCGGTGCTACAGAGTTCGTGCACTGAGCTGAGTTTCTCCAGACTCAGGTTTGAGTTAGGAGGAGAACGGAGCACTTATGGGTTGCACCCATGTGCCGTGATGTTGATCCACCTACTAAACTACTAAACTAAACTTCTTTTACCTCTTAGCACAGAGACAACCGTGTAGATGATTACATCATCTGGTCGCGAATTGTCGTGGATCAATTGTTGCACCTCCCATTTGGTGCAGCCTGCTGGCCAATCCCTGCATTCTCGATCCAATGTTGTTATGACCCTGCACAGGTCTGACTTTTCCACAGGCATTCTAGCCCACTCCTCTCCTCTCCCAATATTCACAAGCAGACATACTTCTCTGATTGTGTCCTCTGCCTGAGCCATCCATGATTTTCCTCTGATCAGTCTGTGGCTCTTAACTGTCTCCGGAGCTTCATGCTTACAGATAGTCTATATTAGGTAGCTTTTCTAATGTTTTAAATTGTTCTACGATAAATTGGTTAAATGTGATAAAATATACCAAACTGTAAGAATATTCTGTAAGCAAGCACCAATTAAGACAAATTAAGACAAATTAAGATGCATTTTACCAATGTGTTCCCAAGGGCCATAAAGGAAGCAAAAAACAGGACAACTGTAACCTAGTAAGCAGGTCATAGGAGGCAACCAAGGAGGGTTGGTGTAGGACTGCCTTCTACATCTCATAGAAAACTTGCTGCAAAATCCAACTAATCATGAACAGGCCTTGTCTGGGTATGAGTTGGTTGTGAGGGCCTGTGTTGCACTGGGGGTTATGAAGAGGAGAAGGAAGAGGAGGAGGAAGGAGGAAGAGGAGGAGGAAGAGGAGGAGGAAGGAGGAAGAGGAGGAGGGAGGACGAGAAGGAGGAGGAGGAGAAAGAAATGTTAAACACGAGTGAGAGAAGCATCCAATTTTAAACAGAAATCAAGTAAACAGCGTTAGATTTCATTAGAAAACGGAGGAGTTCAGCATGGTCAAATGGATAAAAGCGATCGTTCTTAAACATCCAGTGTGCAGATGCCAAGGTAGCAGATTCAACCCCTACACTGGACAGTTGGACTAAAATGTTGACTTCAAATCTTTGACTTGGGGATGCAAATTACAAGTCCCTCAGAAGTTGGAGTGGGTTTGTCTGATGGCGAGGGACACTGGCAAAAGGGAAAGCTCATCCACATGCAAAAATCAGTCCAGTGCACTAAAAGTAGTAGCACGTGTATAGACTATGCTTGAGTTCAATGCGAGCTAACAAACGAAAAAAAATATTAAAATACAGCAGGTGAGATGGTTCGGCCAGATAACTATTCTACCAAATGACAGCATACCAAAACTAGCAATGATGCACAGACCAAATGGAACCAGAAGAAGAGGTCGACCAAAAGGAACCAGAAGAAGAGGTCGACCAAATGGAACCAGAAGAAGAGGTCGATAAAAAGGAACCAGAAGAAGAGGTCGACCAAATGGAACCAGAAGAAGAAGTCGACCAAAAGGAACCAGAAGAAGAGGTCGACCAAAAGGAACCAGAAGAAGAGGTCGACCAAAAGGAACCAGAAGAAGAGGTCGACCAAAAGGAACCAGAAGAAGAGGTCAACCATGTAAAGGATGGACAGAGAGAATAAATATAGTGCATGGTAATATCGATGTATGAAGCCCATAAACGAGCACTCTCCCCCTGTTTATGCTTCACCTCGACACCACAAGGTACTAGAGGAATAAGATGAGATGAGATTAAGTGACGGTACAAGAAAAAATTAACATTAAAGTGATGAACTGTCACATACGCAGACACCATATCATTCCCGTTGAGAAACTTGACGTATGAAACAGCTTTTCCATGACCCCTGAACACGTACAGCGCTTTCTTTGGATGTCGAAGATCATAGTAATGAACACAGTGATCTGTGAACAGAAACAAAATCATTTCTGGATTTAGTTTAGAATATAAATGAATTAGTTTAGAATATAAAGAACTAAAGTGAGACCATTATCACTGATACATGTTATTTAGTTAACCCTTTACAGGGCGGAGCGGCCGTTAGCGGCCGATCGCTTAAACGAGCGGATCGGCCGATTACGTCCGATACTATTATGCATTGTAAAAACGCAATCTCTCGGATTTCCAACACTTCCGACGGCTACTTTCGCTTTCGCTGATAGCTTGACAACGTGGTCGCCATTTGTAAATGATCTATGTGAATTTGAACGGACTTTTACGGACTTTTTTTGATAGTTTTCGGGATTTTTACGCTGTTTTTCAAAATGGATTTCAGCGATTCTTCAAGTGATAGCCGAGATTTCGCTAGGTTCAATTTAAGTGACATTAAAGGGCACGAAGTTGACTATTAATTGGAGCTAGATATCAGTGCAAAGCGTTACTTTGCATTAGCAGTCTGAGTCGGACTTTAAAGAAAGTGATTATGATTCTGAAAATGTGTTTGTAAATTGCCGTATAGATGACGGAAAATCACAAACAACATGCTGTATTTCATAAATATTTGTGTTCATATATGGATTACCAACAACAATCACATGAGTAACATATTCTGCATGCTTTTCCCTTCATTGTGTTGTTTATTTAACTAAAATCGGCTGACTAACACCTTATTTGTGATGTTTTTACTAACGCGACCCGACATTTTACCAAACCTGAAAAAATCTTGCCCGTTCAGGGCTAAAAAACGGACAAGCGTCTGCCCTGTAAAGGGTTAATTAGTCGTGCTTCTAACTTCACGTCAAAGGGTCGCCCCATTATGCTCCATTCCTGTGCCAGTGAATATCACACAAAATGCTCCTCACTGCCCCATGTGGAAAGTGGAACAAACAGGAGTCTCGACAAACCAGCAGCCCGCACAGATATACTATGCATAATGCAGCTGCCAGAATGTCAACACAAAAGTCCTCCATGAAAAATACAGTTCATCGTCGATGGAGGCGGCAATCACTAGAAAACCAGCAGCCACATTCACTGCATAAGGCAACCCAGTTAGTTCAGCGACCCGCCGGCCACCATTTTTTTAAACATGCAGTTCACATTACAAACAACCGCAGGTAAAAGCAATGATTAATGCAACTGTGATCATTACGACTAAACCTATGCTGATGATAACAATAATGATAGTAAGAGCCAAATAATGATGACAATGATGATGGGTCGACTCACCTGCAGAGCCAAATGCCAAGTTGTAGCGGGTTGTGGGGTTGAACTTCACACAGCAGACGTTAGCCCCGCCCTCAATTGTCATAACGGATGTAGAGCGGTCCCAATCCCAAAGCTTGACTGTCGATTCAAAAGTCACACAACGTTATTCCATTGAAAAGAACAGTTAAAAGGCAAGAATTTTGACTTTATTTCACCGGATATTATCTCATATGGCTAGATCTCTTTCCGCAGGTTATACTGCCGAAGGCGTTGCACAAAGCGCGAACTCCGTAGCTCCAGCGACAACACCCAGGAGTCTCTGAGAAAATTACACTCATGAACTGAAGAACGTAGGTCAGAACTGAGCCCACAATCTTTGGAAACGATGCAAATGGCGTAACTACTTTGCCTTGGAGACTCCTGTTATTCCGTACTTTTTTCTTATGCAAAGGCAGTTACAAGTGGTTAACTTTGCCCTTGCAATAAAACAGTTACCAGTGATTATTCCCACATTTTGCCCTACAATGAAAAATACAAGTGATTATTCACGCCATTTCCTCCTACAATAAAACTACAGATAATAATTCCCTCACTTTTGCCCTTAAAATAAATCAGTTAGAAGTGATTATTCACCAAATTTCCCTTACAATGAAAATTACAGGTGACTTATCCCTAACTTTCCCACCACAATAAAATTGCAGCAGGTGATTATTCCCTCAATTTGCCCTTGCAACAAAACAACAAATGATCATTACATAACTTTCCCCTACCATGAAACAGTTAAAAGTGGTTTTTCCTTCATTTTCTTTCAATGAAACAGATAAAAGTGATTATTCTCTCACCTTCCCCTATAGTGAAACAGTAACAAGTGATTATTCCCTCACCTTCCTTTTTTACAATACACACTATTTCAGGGCATATTCTACATTTTCACTGCATACATACCACCTTCTTTTACACTACTACATGTCCATTTATTAATCTACATTCCACCACTCAGCAAATATTACCACCACACCATTTCAAGGACCATCGCTGGCGTCTGCTCAACAAAAATCCTCTAAACAAAATCCAAGATTGGTGCAAAAACGTTGTGGTGATAGTGTTTTTCTTCTTCTTTCATTCTTTCTTTCTTCTTTTGCCCTATCTCCCCCAGGCAACTCACTCCAAGACATCCAATCCTAGCTATCTCAGTCCATCCATGCCCTCCCATGGTTATCCATTTCTGTTTTCTTCATGCTTATTCATGGTTGGTTGTATTTTGCATCTGTTTTATGGACTGGAGAAGCCAAACCCCATGCCTAACCCTTCTTCCTGACTTCTTACAACACGCATGGCAAACTACAGTCTGTTACAATTCTTTGCTTCTCCTCAGAATCCCGTTAACGCCAGGATGTAAATCTTAGCCAGCTCTTACAACATGAGTGGCAAGTTACAGTGTTACTATTTGTTTGCTTCTCTTCAGGGTCCTGTTAACACGTGGGTGGAAACCTCCTTAGTAAACTCTTACAACTCTTGTAACATGTGTTACAAGTCTTTGTTTCCAATAATGGTCCCAGTAACAAACAAGCATTTTCTTAGCATTACTAAACTGGACATAAAAATGTGAAAGTAAGTGATCATTATGTTCTCTAAAAATGAGGAATTTGTTTTTACAAACTAAAAATAGCACAGATTCTTTCATTTATACTTACATCACTTCTATCATGATATGTGAGTACCTCACAGCCTTGCTTAGTCTTTTCATTTCTACCCTGGGATGTAGAGGTACAGTATCATACTTGTAATCTTTCCTCTTCTACCTTGGGTGTAAAGCCACCTTACAGTCCTGTAATCTTTCATCTTCTACCCTGGGGTGTACAATAGGCAGTTTCCTCTTCTACCCCAACGTGTAGGTATACCTGAGTCTTGTAAATCATCCCCTACTAGCCTGAGGCGCACATCTCTAGGCATGTATCATAACACTACTGCAAGGTTTCTCACTCACCTTTGGTGTCATCCGAGCCTGAAGCCAACATCTTGGGATCCATACGGTTGAAGTCCACACTCCAGCATCTCTTCTCATGTTCCTTTGGGACAAACAGATAACATTTCAGGTACACATTAAAAATCCATCTCTTTGTTAGCCAGACCAGTGTCTGCCCAGAATAAAGAGGCCTTGGACAGTATAAACCCAACACTAAAATAGCATTACCTCTGTATCATGTGGTCAATAAACAGTAGCATAGCTTAGGAATTGAAATCTCTTTTACCCCATGACATGTTAGTCATTTAGAAAGGTCTGTAAGACCTGGATGTTCATAGTTTTATTGGTCAGATTTTCTTAATGAAGATATTTTCCAATTATCAGCACTAACATCACACACACTAGAATGTCTGGACACACACTAGTCTGACTATCAAAGGGAGGAGCAACCAAGGTCTCCAATATCGAGGATTCAAGATCTGCAACTGCATGACTGCAAGATTTCAACAAGATTCACAATGAACAAACAAGGTCCAGCAGAGACTAATGTCTCTTTTCACTCCCCTGTAGGGCATTCTGAAAACCCTTCCGCTAAAGGGATAAAAGTGAAAGGATCAACTCCACTGCACTAGATTTTATCTTGTATGGCTCAGTCTTCTCTGCAGATTGGCAAGCTGCACGCCAAGAGCATCACACAAAGCACAAACTCTGTAGCTTCAGCAGTCAACCACAGGGGTCTCAGAAAGATTTTACTCATGGTCTGAATGATGCAGTCCAAAAACAAACTCACAACATTCATAACGCGAGGCAGACGGCTTAACCACTTCACTAGAGACACCCTTCTGTCTAATAAAGGGAGAATTAATCCTACATCAAATTTCCTATACCATGAAACCGTTAACAGTGATTATTTCCTCACATTCCCCTACAGTGAAACTGTTAAAAGTGATTATTCCTTCATAGCCTTTCAATGAAACAGATAAAAAGTGATTATTTCCTCCCATTCGCCTACAAGTGAACCGTTAAAAGTGATTATTCCTTTATTTCCTTTCAATGAAACAGATACAATTGATTAATCCCTCACATTCCCCTACAGTGAACCTCTTCTGTCTAATGAAGGCAGCATTAATCCTAATCTCTGCAGTGAAGACCCACGTTAAAGCGTACAATACAAACTTTGCCTGCTGTGAGATTGAAAGAGAATCACGGGTGGTTACGGAAGAAAAACTGGAGGAGAAAGAAAGAAGGACAACATCATGTATGGAGTGTCTGAGTGAACAATTGCAATGGACTCAGAGTATGCCTCGGAAAGAGGAAACTGGCATGTTTAGAGTGGAGTGACTTGCATCACTCGACAAGACACAAGTTACAAGCAGAGCCTGAATTTTCTGCCCAGGACATGCAAGGTGTGCTGGGCAATGAACAAGTGGATAGACTAGATGCTGTTGTGTCACCTGGCCAGAGAGCTACTTCATGACAAGACTGATGTGGTGAAGTCTCTCTGGGATTAGGTGGAGAGTGCAACTTAACAGAGTATCCATGTCTGGAGAGACTGATTCATACGAAAGTGAGCAGAAGGTCTGGATGATAATCAACATA
The DNA here is from genome assembly GCA_014155875.1 of Cepaea nemoralis. Lineage (NCBI taxonomy): Eukaryota > Metazoa > Mollusca > Gastropoda > Stylommatophora > Helicidae > Cepaea > Cepaea nemoralis. The sequence goes on along the minus strand of JACEFZ010005976.1, from coordinate 313,514 downwards.
GTAGATGATATAGCTAGGACTGACGTTTACTTAAACCGCTACCGGGGACTATCAGTGTAAGGACTCATTCGTGGCCTTTGATGGTGGGAGATGTAAGCACGTAGTAGAGAATATCCTGAGTAAAATGATGTTGATACTGAGACCAAGAATTAACCAAATAATAATGTGTTTCATGGGTTGTATTTGATGAACAATAAATGATTGCTCAAATATAGTGAAGGTGCAGTAGCAATCAGGCGATTCCAGCCAGTTTTGTGCAAACAGAGTCTTGTTCTAAATTTGAAATGACCATGGGCATAAACAGATGTTCCACGATTCTGACAATACCTGTGACTAATGTGTTTTAATTGTGCCAGCTTCAGTAGTATTCATTTGCCGGCTCCATGGCAAAGGATTTACGGATGCAGTTCATAATCCCGCATACCCACATTCGAAACACAGCTGCAGGCGAATTTGGCAGCAGACCGCCTTGTGTTGGTTTTTTTTTTTTACGAAATGGTATGAGTGCCGGTCATTCAGAAAGCAATGGCAAACTACTGAACGTTAAACTTGCCAAGAGATCACAACAGCAAAATATTCTGGTGTTGACTGTGACGTCCTGTCGCAAGATATATAACTCTGCAGTATATACCAGGCAATAAATGGTGCAACATATCGTTTGTGGCTTCTATGTGTAAATGCTCTCAGGGAACACATTGCTGTGAGTGTCACATAATAACTGCCTGGTCAAGGGACAAACCTGGTATGTCTGAGTCCGCTGGTTGGTACTGGTGTCCCACATGTACACGGTCCCGTCGTAGTCTGCACTGCTCAACATGTGCTTCTTGTATGGGTTCCAGGCTATACAACTGGCAAATGGGAAATGGTACAATCATTAGAATCAACATTTACTGTATTGTTTCCAGATGTGTAAACCAGCTCTTTTACTTTACTATATACCCAGTATTACTCAAGGTGTGTAAATCAGCTCCTATAGTTTACTACATACCCAGCATACCACGTATGACTCTAAAAAAATATATTTGCATATCCTTTACAGGACATCGCTGTCAACATCAGCATCTTTCAGCTGATTGTTGATTTCTTGGCAAGATTACGCTCAGTAGTTTGCCATTGCTTTCCGAGCGACCGGCTCACATACCCCGTAAGTTACAGACATGGTTAGAACTGCTACCGATTCTCGCCGTCGTCATGTTACTCACGAGAGTATACGGGATTATGGAGAAAGTCGCTAACCCCTAGGCCAGGGAGACCGGCTGTATGACTCTAGGTGTGTAAATTGCTATTTTTAAAAAAATACTATATACCCAGTATGACTCAAGGCGTGTAGATTGGCTCCTTTACAATATACCCAGTTAAAATATGAGAAATTTAAAAGACATGTCAGGCATTGCCATCATAAGCTAGAGCTTTTAGCAATATGTGAGAAGAAGTCAATAAGTAACAGGAATTTTATTTCAAAGTATTTACTTGCATGGAAGAGTATGAACAACAGAACATTTTATTTCAGGACACAAACTGCCTGTTAATCAATACTGCATGTAGGAGTCATGAAGATCAAGTAATTTTGCATGCACAATAGCGATTAAAAAATGACTGTCCCCACTAACGACTTGCAGTGTAGCGCTATTAAATTTTATGGTTAGAGGGTGTGAAATAGTTGTGAAATCTAAAGAATGCTGATTCAGTATGGAGTCAGTGTCTCTTTTTATTTCGGGGAGTGTGTATGAATGGGTAGAAAGATTTGAAAATGGAAAACAAAATGTCACTGATGAACCACGTACTGTTGCTGCGCAACAACGCCCACCCTCATACGGCCGCACATACAGTGGATACACTGGATGCTCTAAAGTCTTGAAACATCCAGCATGCAGCCCAGACTTCATGCCACTGGACTTTTACATGTTTGAACCCTTGAAAGAACATTTGCAGGGTCATAGGTTTGCAGCTGACAATGAGGTAATGGAGGCGGTATGAAATTGGTTTAAGACCACGACCAAAAACATTTTCCTAGAAGGCATCAGCTGGTCTCCCCGGCGAAGGAGTTAAGGACACTGTTTGTAATCCTGTATACCCACATACGAAACACAGCTGCGCGAGATTCGGCAGCGGATCGTGTCGCATTGGTTTCTTACGGAAAGGTATGTGAGCCGATCGTTCAGAAAGCGAATGGCAAACTACTGAACAGTAAAACTTGCCAAGACATCAACAGCAGCTGAAAAATGCCTGGCGTTGACTGCAATGTCCTGTAAATAGGATATGCACAAAAAAACAGGCATCAAGAAGCTAGTGGACAGGTGGGCAAGTGTGTTGCCAGGCAGGACGACTATGTTGAGAAATAACACACACACACAATTTCTGATTCGCTAGTATTTGTAATGTAAAAATGTTAGTCATAAAATTGATCAGGTAACCATTCCTTTCGTTGCATGAATCACTCCATCATCTTCATACCTTGTCCTACGGAGTGCATCTTTAAATGGACCACATAGATGAAAATCAGAGGGTACCAAATCGGGACTGTAGGGTTGATGGAGTAGTAGTCCAACCCAATTTGTTGATTGCTTTCTGTGTTGCCAGACTTTTGTGAGGGCACGCAATGTCATGAAGGAGACTTCGAGGAACCCATCTTGTGCAAACTTAGAAAATCCGAGTTTTTATAACTATATTTGCACTACCCTTGCTGACTGACAGCTGTAAGGCAATTGTTGAGTAGTGATTCATTCGCCTATCAGTAAGAATAATGCTGTCAACGTATTTCAACATTTTTGCATTGGTGGCTGTGGCAAGACGTCCACAGCACAGCCAATCATGCAGCTCCATATCTCCATTTCCTGACTCTTTGATTCGCTGAACCCAGCAACTGACTGTACTCTTGTCGACTGCAAAACTTCCATACACATCACATAGATACTTGTAAATGTTCACAACAGTTTCCTTCTCTGCAACAAGATATTGTATCACAATTTTCTGCTTACAATGCAATATGCTAACATGCTCCATTTCAACGGTTTAGTGCACCCATATCATTTGATCGGTTGGGTTGCAATTTGGTGCACACAATCAGCACATGTCATATTTGAAGTGTACAAAATTGCATGCTTCTATCTTCATTATTAGCTGAGAAAAATGACGTGGTGCATTACTTTCTGAACGCACCTCGTATCATAAGGAACACCCAAATAAAAATAAATAGGAAAATCTGCAACAGAGGAATAATTTCAAATATCTTGGAAGAGTTATAACATCTGATAAAAGATGCTCTGTAGAGATTAGAACAAGAAGAGAAATAGCAGCCTTTTGCTAGATGATAAACAAACCAAGAAAAAAACCGGAGAACTGTAGTGAGAAAAAGAGTTACATTGCTGTAAAGAGCATATACTGTTTGTTTGTGAGACCTAGACAAATATGAGAAAAAGAAATACAGTTCATACAAGAAATACAAGTGCAGATACCGACTGATTCCAAGCAAACAGAAGACAGCACAGTTCATACAAGAAATACAAGTGCAGATACTGGCTGATTCTACGCAAACAGAAGACAGCACAGTTCATACCAGAAATACAAGTGTAGATACTGGCTGATTCCAAGCAAACAGAAGACAGCACAGTTCATACAAGAAATACAAGTGCAGATACTGGCTGATTCTACGCAAACAGAAGACAGCACAGTTCATACAAGAAACACAACTGCAGATACTGGCTGATTCTACGCAAACAGAAGACAGCACAGTTCATACCAGAAATACAAGTGCAGATGCCAACTGATTCCAAGCAAACAGAAGACAGCACAGTTCAAACAAGAAATACAAGTGCAGATACCGACTGATTCCAAGCAGACAAACAGAAGACAGCACAGTTCAAACAAGAAATACAAGTGCAGATACCGACTGATTCCAAGCAGACAAACACATGCAACCTGCACACAGTGCCTGCTGTTTTTTCCCCACACATATCCAAGAAAGGTATTTATCCTATTTCACTACCCAAGAGATCGTGCATAAGACATAAAACTGCAGATACTGTCTGATTCCAAGCAAACAATCAGACAAAAGAAGGCAATGATTGAAATAAGAGAATGGAAACATTTATATCCATGCATACAGCGGCATGCTAATAATGATTTCTCACCTGATCTTCGATGAACAACTCATCTCTGTGACAGGATAATGTAGGTCAACAACAGCATCGCGGATGATGCCGTACTCAAATACTTTTATCTTTTTGGTGACACCGGCAATGGCGAAGAATTCACAGTCTCGGTCAAACTCGATACTGCTTAACAATAAACACACTAGTGGTATTAAAACATATTTTAAACTAACAAATGGTTGGATAATATGGCAAGTCAATAAGTAAGTCACACAGTTCTGTGGAATGGTAGGTAAATGTAGTTGGGTGTTTTCTACAGGTGTCATTAGGTGACAGCAACATCAAATTTTATATTCCTGTTCGTCAGGTGGCGCTAGGTGTCTCATGCACATGTGCAGCGCATAAACAAAATGGCGACTGTACTTACGGTGTGTACAACCAAAGAGGCAATGAGCTGTTGTGCATTTTTTGTAGGCAAAAGGACTGCCTGCAAAGGACATTCATAAGGAAATGCTTAACGTTTATGCTGACAAACGTTTGTCCTGTAAAGCTGTGCATAGCTGGGTAGAAAAATGTTCTCATGGATGCTCTAAAATTGTTGATGAAATCCGATCTGGTCGTCCTGTTGAGATTGCAACAGAAGCATCCGTGCAGCGGGTGGAGGAGATGATTAGAGGTGACAGGCGAGTAACGATAGACTCTGTAGCATCTGCAATAGGGTGATCACATGGTTCAGCATGAAGAAGACATGCTGAACAGGATTGTTACTGGGGACGAATCATGGGTGCATCACTACCAGCCCGAATCAAAGAGTGCTTCAATGCAATGGAAACATCCTTCTTTGCCTTGTGTCCAAAAATTCAAGGTTACACCATCAGCAGGGAAGGTTATGTTGACAGTGTTCTGGGATTGTCAAGGAGCGCTTTTAACCAATTTCAAGAAGAAAGGTGACAATGCAAATTCTGAATCGTACTGTGAAGTTCTATCGATGCTTCATGATGCAATTCGAAGAAAATATCCAGGACTGCTGACAAGAGAAGTGTTGCTTCTTCACGATAATGCCAGACCACACACAGCTCGACTAACTTAGGAGAAAATTAACCAAGGTGGGAAGTTCTGGAACATCCACCTTACAGCCCTGACTTAGCCCTAGCTATTTCCACCTTTTTGATCCACTGAAAACCCACCTTGGCAGGAGACAGTGAATGGCGCAGAAGTTGAATGTAAAGTGAAAACATTGTTTAGAAAAGAGAGCACGCAGTTATATGCAGCTGGTTTGGGAGGGCTGATAAAACGATAGGATAAGTGCATCAATGTTGGTGGAAATTATGTTGAGAAATAAAGGGACAATGCATGTATAAAAATAAACTGGTTTCAAGTTGTTATCACATTTAGTTATTTTTTTACAGCCATTTGTGACTTACTTATTGACTTCCCCTCGTATAACAACAAACATATCACTCAAGCACTTTAATCTTCTTGCAAACAATACAGTCTCAGTTAAATTCAATAATGCCATAACAATAAACATATTGAAAGGTATTTATGGAAGTCAGTATGGCTGAATTGATAAGAGCATTCACTCTTAAACTTCCGATGTACTGATGACAAGGTAGCGGTTTCAACCCCTACACGTCAGTTGGACTCAAATGTTGACTTCTCATCCTTGACGTGGAAACGTAAAGTACAAGTACCTCAGAAGTCAGAGTGGATTCCGCTGATGGCGAGGAACACTAGTAATAAGGAAAGCTAATTCACACGCAAGAAGTCCAGTGTACTAGAAGTAATAACACATGTATGGACTACACTTCAGGTCAATGCAAGCAAGTGCCAACAATAAAACACACAAATATATTTACAAACAAGAAATGATTAGATTTAAGAATATCACAAAAGAACATTAATTACAGTAAAAAGTAAGTCCGGGAAAGTCTTGTGTGTCCTTAAGCATCCGGTGTGCTGATGCCAAGGTAAGGGATTCAACCCCTACACCAGACAGTTGGACTCAATTGCTGACCTATTATCTTTGACTTGGGGACGTTAATTACAAGTACCTCTGAAGTCAGAGTGGGTTCACCTGATGGCGAGGGACACTGGTAATAGGGAAAGCTAATCCACACACAAAATTCAGTCCAGCACTACTAGAAGTTGTGTGTATGGACTATGCTGGAGTTCAAAGCAAGCATACGCCCAAAAAAAAATAATGCCAGAAGAAGTCAGAAGTGTTGGCCAGAAAGATGCAAACATCGTAGCTCTGCTGTAAACAGGCGCAATTACATCCAAAACAACATTCTGGATGAACACAGAAGAAGAAGAGGTAAAAAGTCAGTTAGGGATCCTTTCACTTGCCCGAGGTGCATTGAGAAAATGGTATCAGGAAGCTGCTGTGGGTATGTCAAATGTCAGGACCATCACATTTTGTCGGTCTGAGTGCATGGAGGAATAGATGACCAGGCCTTTCCCTTCCCATAGCCAACAACGAGGCCTGAAACCGTACCCTTGTTTAACCCCGCCATACTACTGCCAGTGCAATGTTTGAACAGTTACACCAATATGTCCACTACGGCCAAATGATGCTAGACCCGTATTTGTATCCACCAACCAGCACTCCAGTGGTAATGTGGCCTGGCTGCTCTGATCCCTACATGGTTCTGTAAGTGGTTTTTATAAACCTCGTGGCTCCATCTTAAATTATATCTACATCAAGACAAGGTAGTCGATCAAAATGAATGATCGCCAGCACGCTCACCAGAAAAGAATGTAATTTCTTGTATTTGTAAAACCTGCCACTGACTTAGAATGCAAAGCCAAGGTCAAAACTTAATGCTGACATAAAGACAAATGTATCAATAGTATGTACATACACATTTTCATCTAAAACAAACATAAATATATATCTGTGTGTGTGTGTGTATGTGTGCGTGTGTGTGTAGAGAGAGGAACAGAGAGAAAGGGGGGAGGAAGAGAGAGAAAGAGAGAGAGAGAGAGAGAGAGAGAGAGAGAGAGAGAGAGAGAGAGAGAGAGAGAGAGAGAGAGAGAGAGAGAGAGAGAGAGAGAGAGAGAGAGAGAGTTGAGGCAGAGAGGTCATGGCCTGCCTCGGAAGGTACCAGATACGATCCCAGCATAAGGCTGGACATTTTGTCCAAGAACTACATAGATCTAAGGATACTGCAGCCTCCTGATCTCTTGGGTACCGGGGCAGGATATCTAGCCTTCTCAAATAAAGGTGAAAAAAAAGCAGGTTCAGTATGCAGGTTGTACATTTTAAAATCCCTACAGCAATTGGAAACCACAAGCCGTAATTCCACTGTCTTGACGAAACTGTTAGGAGAGTAAACCTACCCACGGGCAGATAGAGCCCTTGACCATGGACGGAATCTGTCTAGAGGAAGCGAACCTGACACCAAGGCATGCTGAAGTCGGACGCACTAACCTTTGAGATGCATTAACTAGGTGTGACAATATTCCCTCAAGAGAGGAACAAAGAAGCCGAAAGGAAGACACTAACATTAATAGATTCTGTGCCAAAGAAAAAGTACAAACATGAACAAAAGAAAATGGGAAGTAGGGGTGTTTCACAGTTGACTTAAAAATTGTTAATATGGTAGCAGAATTGTTATATTATAATGCAATGACAACATTTCAGCAATATTTAAGACCACAGCAGATATGGGAAGTCGCTTAAGACCATTAATCATCCCATGGCACTTAATCAGTAAACTATCCTAGGAAATTTCACAACAAAGAAAGTTTTAAACAAAGAACTGGCAATGGCAGAGAATTCAACTTTAGTCAGAAAAAGCTACAGATTACAGAAATATCTTTCGTAGTACCTGGATACAATTGATGAGCTATTCGTGAAAACTTCATGTGTGTAGTTCAAACTGGCAATTGGTCTGATGGCTGTGTACTGGGAAAACTTGGACAGGCAGTCAGAAAACTGCTCTAAACTGCCATCACTTTCACCACCTAAATTTGAGAACACATGAAAATTGATTAAAATCATTGAACTTTAAAACAAAACTCCCCAAAATACTAATTTCATAATATTTCAACTTTGAAAGAATAAACACAAAAAGACTTTAATGTTAAGTTTCTATTCCAAACAATAATGGTTTTACTTTAATTTTAAAAATATTAAATAACATTCATCTTTAAACAAAACTACAATGTTTCAAACAAGAATGTTACTTTACAAACTTAAACACTACTTTACAAGCATAGATGTCATTTTACAAACTGAAATACTATTTTATAAACAATGTTATTTTACAAACTGAAATACTACTTTACAACATGAATGTTACATTACTACTTTACAAACATTAACATTACTTTACAAAAATGCTACATTATAAACATATATTTTAATTTTTTTATTTAAATATTTAAAAACCAAAGCATGACATTACAAATTTGAGTTACAAACTGTAATACTACTTTACAAACATGATTGTTATTTTCCAAAGTGAAAGACTATTTTACAATTTTATACTTTATAAATATGTATATTATTTAATAAAATAAAATACTACTTTACAAATATTAACGTTACTTTACAAACTAAAACACTACTTTATAAATAAGAATGTTATTTGACAAACTGAAATACTACTTTATAAATTTTATTTTGTTTAAGTTGTTGCATATCCTTTACAGACTGTAGCAGTCAACACCGGAATTTTCTCGCTGTTTGTGATTCCTGGGCAAGTTTATGTTCAGTAGTTTGCCATTGCTTTCTGAACGACTGGCACCCATACCATTTCTTAAAAACACCAACGTAAGGCGGTCTGCTGCCAAATCACACACAGCTGTGTTATGAATGTGTGTATGCGGGATTACGAACTACGTCCGCAACACCTTCGCCACGGACCCGGCTATAAATATAAGCGTTACTTTATAAACTGAAATACCTTGCCAACATGAATGTTAATTTACAAAATGAAATACTACTTTACAAGTAAGAATGTAACTGTACACAAGGAAAGAGTATTTTCCATACAAGAATATAGCTACAAGAAAACTATATTCCAAACAAGAATATTACTTTATTAACTGAAATACTGAAATGTAGAAGATATAAATGGAATCAGCATTGGAGGATGAAACATCATTAACATTAAAAAGACACAGGTTATGGTAGTCACTAGGAAGAACGAAATACCACAGTGTAATATACAAGTTAAAAGTTATTCTTCAACAAGTGAATCGGTGCAATTATCTCGGAACAGTCATAACATCTGATGGGAGATGCCTTGAAGAGATTAGAACAAGAATCGCCATGACGAAAGTAGCCTTTAGCAAGATAAAAAAAAACATTCTAATAAAAATATGTCAAGTGAAACGAGAAAAAGAGTGTTGAGGGGATACACAGAGCCTGTTCTTTTGTATGGGTGTGAAACTTGGACAATGTGCAGTCAAGCTGAAAAACATCTGATGGCTGCAGAAATGTGGTTTCTGAGGAAAATGCAAAGAATACCATGGACAGACAGAAAAACCAATGACCAAGTACTACAGGAGACAAATGACAATCGTAAATTTATTAGAGAAATTAGACGTAGATGGATTGGAGAACTTAGTGACAACTGGCAAGATCGAAGGGAACAGACCAAGAGGAAGACCGAGAGGTTGGCCACATGGCATGGACGAGACAGGAACACTGAGCTGATCCACGACTCTGGTGATCGAGTGAAATGGCGAGTCATGACCGCCCACGCTTTCCGGCACGGCACATGATTGATTTAACTGAAATACTACTTTAAAAACAATTGTTGTTTATAAACTGAAAAACCACTTTACAACAAGAATGTTACTTTATTAGCTGATATTCTACTTTAAAAACACAACTATTGTTTATGCACTGAAATACTACTTTATAACAAGAATGTTACTTTACTAGCTGAAATACTACTTTAAAAACACAACTATTGTTTATGCACTGAAATACCACTTTATAACAAGAATGTTACTTTATTAGCTGATATTCTACTTTAAAAACACAACTATTGTTTATGCACTGAAATACCACTTTATAACAAGAATGTTACTTTATTAGCTGATATACTACTTTAAAAACACAACTATTGTTTATGCACTGAAATACTACTTTATAACAAGAATGTTACTTTATTAGCTGATATTCTACTTTAAAAACACAACTATTGTTTATGCACTGAAATAAAACTTTATAACAAGAATGTTACTTTATTAGCTGATATTCTACTTTAAAAACACAACTATTGTTTATGCACTGAAATACTACTTTATAACTAAGAATGTTACTTTGCTAACTAAAATACTACTTTACAACAAAAATATTACTTTACTGACTGAGATACTACTTTAAAAACACAACTGTTGTTTATAAACTGAAATACTACTTTACAACAAGAATGTAACCTTTGTAGCATACCCAGGCCCAAACCGCCGCGGGTGTCCAAATACACCTTCTCCAGGTCCTCAAAATGCTGGCTGACTTTCCTCTTCTTCCTGGCCTCTGTCATCTCCACACTGGGCCTGGCCTGTATTTTAATATGAATAACAAAAAGGTACATCATTTCATCAATGTTGCTTAGCCAGTAAGAGTATGAATAACATTAGAGCAGTGGTTCTCAACCTTTTTCGGCCCATGCCCCCCCCCTTTCTCCATATTTTCAGAACGTCATTCCCCCCCCCCCCCCCCCTTTCGTATTTCCTACCTAAAAATTTGGCCTAACCCCCTTCACCAAATTTCAGAACAGTCATTCCCTCCCCCCCCCCCCCCCCATTTCATATTTCCTACCTAAATATCCCCCCCCCCCCTCCCTTTGCTCCTACACAGTATACGTAATAATGGAAGCACATACTAAAACAAAGTCTAGACGTCCACATAAAAAAATGTGATTTGTGGGTCTACTTACTTTATAAAATGAATTTTAGAAGGGTGAGACGTACAGAACCATAAAGTATGAAGGGAAAAACAATATCAAGTAATCGGTTCTTGTATTAACACGATCTTGAAATAATCTTCATTCCCCCCCCCCCCCCCCCCCCCCAGGAAACCCTAAATTCCCCCCTGGGGGGGGGGGAGAGATTCCCCACCGGTTGAGAACCACTGCATTAGAGGAACTGTGATAAAGGTGTAGAAATGTAAACAATATGAAATAACATGAAGTAATGCAGATGTACATTACTCACAGGAAACAAAGGACGTTGTGACGACTAGCCTTCACCAAAACAGATACACAAAAGACAGTATATAAACACGGGGCAGACTAGAAGAAGAAGAAGAATCAGAACAGCCCTGGGATGGAAGGAGCTAGTCACCCTATCTCATTATGTTATGGCCTAGTATATGCTAAGACCTGACACCACACAACCCTAGAGCAATATCTGCCATTGGATTACTTCATCTTTACTTTCATTATTCTGCACACAGAAACAACAAACAGCAGACAATATGTAGTAAACATTACTATGCTGTGCAAAGCATACAATAAACAATGTACAAGCAACACAAACAGTGCATAGTTTACAACAAACTACATGCAAACAGTACACAGTATACAACAAAATATATATAAACAATAAACAAACAGTACATAGTTTACAATAAAATATATACAAACTACATACAAACAGTACAGAGTTTATAACAAACTATACTAACAGTACATAGTTTACAACAAAATATATACAAACAGTACATAGTTTACAACAAAATACATACAAACTACATAGTTTACAACAAAATATATGCAAACAGTACATAGTTTACAACAAAACATATAGAAACAATATACTAACAGTACATAGTTTACAACAAAATATATATAAACAGTACATAGTTTACAACAAAATATATACAAACAGTACATAGTTTACAACAAAACATATAGAAACAATATACTAACAGTACATAGTTTACAACAAAATATATATAAACAGTACATAGTTTACAACAAAATATATAGAAACAATATACTAACAGTACATAGTGTACAACAAAATATATAGAAACAATATACTAACAGTACATAGTGTACAACAAAATATATACAAACAGTACACAGTTTACAACAAAATATATACAAACAGCACATAGTTTACAACAAAATATATACAAACAGCACATAGTTTACAACAAAATATACACAATATACAATAAATAGAGTACAAGCAACACAAACAGTTCATAGCATGCAACAAATTACATATAAACAGCACATAGGTTACAACAAAATATATACAAACAATACACAATTTACAACAAACATACAAACAGTACATAAATTACAACAAAATATATAAAAACAATATACAAACACCACACAATAAACAAAATACAAGCAATTCACCTGGCGGTCCTGGTAGCCTCGGGCTCAAATTCAAATTGGGGCAGATTTTAAAACTGACCTTGGCTTTAAGGTCAACCAGCCTAATATGGGTAGCAGCAAATTTCTTGACAAATAAAGGCTGTCAGATAATGCTTAAGCATATTTCCCGCTCATCACCCACTGAGAGCTGATTGGTCAATAAAAATATGGGTCAAGCACCATATGTCCAATGTGTCTGACGGCTTATAAATTGGCCCTTTCCATTTTGTTTTTGTGCTCGCTCGCTTTGAACTCAAGCGTAGTACATACACACTACTTCTAGTAGTTCTGGACTGAATTTTGCATAGTGGATTAAATTTCCCTATTAACAGCGTCCCTTGCCATCAGGCAAACCCACTCCGACTTCAGAGGTACTTGTAATTTACATCCTAAAGTCAAGCATGATAGGTCAACATTTTAGTCCAGATGTCCGGTGTAGGGGTTGAACCCCTTACCTCGGCATAAGTACACCGGATAGTTTAAGAACACGTGTTCTTATCCATTCGGCCATAATGACCATTTTTTTTTTTACTTATACAAACAATACAAACAAGTGTGACAGTATGCCTCAGATCATACCAGAATGAATCTCTCATTCTACAACGAAGACAAATTAAGGAGGGTAGAGACGATAGAAGAATAAAACTTCACCCCTTTCCTTAGCATCCACAAATTTATGACGCAAAATTATGCAAATACATAGTATACATCAAACTATATGCATGCAATATAAACAACATATAGTACAGAACAAATAATATAAAAACAGCACATAATATAGAACTAACTGTATACAAACAATACAAATAGCACAGAAACTTACAACAGAAACCCCTGCAAAGGATTCAGTGACACTGGAGCTCCTGGCATCCGCACTTGTCCCAGGAATCTCCATATCATTGGTATCGTTGGACGTGCTACAGCCTGCCGTCGAATGCCTGGTTGGGTTGTTGGGTACTAAGTGATCCTGCAGGAGATTACAACATTGTATTTGCAAAACATACAAAATTACATATTTGCAAAACATACAAAATACAGGTGTGGAAAATACTATAGGAAACATTATTATTACATGGTCTACCATCTCTAGTTTGGCGTCATCAATAAAGATTGATAGTACCCCATGTGCACCTTGTGACATAATCTGCGTCTTCTTTTTGCTAATTGTTAAACCAAATTCTGAACAAGAATTGGAGAATGCAGATAGTAGACGTAATTCTTCCTCAGAGTGGGTTGTAACTGCAGCATCATCTGCAAAAATCAGGTTATCCATCTAAGTCTACGAAGACTGAGCATGGAATAAACCGTCACACCACCTGATCTTTGCAGACAACGCCGTTCGACTGATAACTGAGGCAGAAATAAATCTTTAAATGTTGAGCACAACCCACTACTGGCAACGCTGATGGCACTCTGGTATGAACCTAAGACCTATCCACGCCAATGTGGAAGCACTAGACTCGAGTTAATAAATCTGAAATCTCATATGGCTAGTGATTGTGATCGTAAAGTCAAATGGTCGTAAGTTGCATAGGTCGTAAGTCGACGACTAGCTGTATTCATATATTGATTCACCTGAAGGGTGAAGTGGACATATATTTGCCGGCTGTCTGTACTTGCCGTAACATTTCCTGGTATTCACATACTGATTCACCTAACGGGTGAAGTGATCATATCACACCAACCATCTGTACTAGCCACAACATTTCCATATTGATTCAACTGAAGGGTGAAGTAGTCATATCACAGGCTGTCTGTACCTTCCGTAACATTTCCTGGTATTCACATATTGATTCAACTGAAGGGTGAAGTGGTCATATCACATCAGCCGGCTGTACTTGCCATAACATGTTCTATCATCCATTTTACGCTGGGCTGGGCTGACCCGAGAGCGGATGTCAACTTTTTCTAAACTCCCTGCCTCGATGTGAATTTGAACACACGACTACTGGCCTGTAGGCAAGCATGCTAGTCACTGCACTACTATGTGCAGTCAGAAACACTCCCAGGTGAGACACATCAAAGAAAATGAGGAATTAAAGCAGAGGAAGTTTTGGTGGAGGCTGTTGGGTACTTACATTGCAACCAAGCTGTTTTTGCTCATACTCTTGTAAGGTTTCCTTGTGAAATACAAAAAGAGACAAACACATAAACATATGTAGTTAGCTGCATGTCCTTGTACAGAATGTTACAATCAATCCTAGCATTTATTGCAAGTTTGCGATTTACTTGGCAATAATATCAGTTGTTTGCCATTGTATTCTGAAGGGCTGATGCCTCATACCATCATAGTCCACACAAAGCAGTCCGCTTCCAAAAGCTGTATATGGCTGATTTAGAACCTTCTACTTGGTATGTCAAGGAACTTAAGTATAGTCCATACACGTGAGACTACTAGTGAACTGGACTAATTTTTGTATGTGGATTAGCTTTTCCTATTACCAGTGTCCCTCGCCATCAGGCAAACCCACTCTCACTTCTAAGTACTTGTAATTTACGATCTCAAGTCAATGACAAGAAGTCAATATTTTAGTCCAGGTGGCTGGTGTAGGAGTTGAACCCGCAACCTCGGCATCTACACACTGGAAGTTTAAGAGCCTGTGTTCTTATCAATTAGGCCATGCTGACCTCTACTACACAGGTTTAATATATATATATAAACAGATAAGAAAGGAGAGAGGGAGACAGATAAGGTGATAGAGGGAAACAAACAGATAAGCAAGGAGAGAGGGAGGCAAACAGATAAGGTGATAGAGGGAAACAAACAGATAAGCAAGGAGAGAGGGAGGCAAACAGATAAGGTGATAGAGGGAAACAAACAGATAAGCAAGGAGAGAGGGAGGCAAACAGAATAAGCAAGGAGAGAGGGAGGCAAACAGAATAAGCAAGGAGAGAAGGAGGCAAACAGATATGGTGATAGAGGGAAACAAGCAGAATAAGCAAGGAGAGAGGGAGAAAGCAGGAGACTGAATCAGTTAAAGAATGAAAGAACAGAGGGAGACAAACAGAGAAGGAAGTGCATAGGGAACAAAGGGAGAGTCAGGCAGAGAAGGCAGGAGAAAAGAGAGAGACAGTCAAAGAAGAGAGGGGACAGAGAGGGAAGGAGACAAACAGAGGAAGAAGGAGATACAATGAGACAGAGATGAGAGGAAAGGACACAGAGACACAATGAAAGAGATATAGACCAACAAAGACATGATGAAAGAGATATAGACAAACAAGGACATAGAGACACAATAAAAGAGATGTAGACAAAGACACAATGAATGAGATATAGACAAGCAAGGACAGGTATCATAATGAAAGAGACAGACAAAGACAAAGAAGGTGACAGGAAAAACAAGTAGATACCCACACAAAGAGGATGGGGTGGGAGTGATAAACTAAATAAAATAGGAAGCAAGATGGAGGAAAAGAAAGCAGAGTGAATGGCAAATGTACATTCCAACCGCTCTAAAAACCAAATGACTACAAGGGCACACCTACCCCAACCGATTGGCAATCCTGATTTAGAAACTCCAGTTGTTTCTTCACTTTGTCCAATTCCTGGAAAACAAACAAATGAATAAAATCATCAATCAGAACACAAAACAAAATCAGTGACATCTTCAAATACGATGAGACTTTGCCTTCTCTTGTCTTTCAGAAAGATAAAACCTGAAATGATTCAGTGGCAAATTGAAAAGGTTTGGAAAAAACGTGGCACACAATGAAATGAGCAAGTATTATAATGTAAATTTCTATTCACTGAGCACTGAAATTGTGGAAGATACACGAAACAAAAAACACGTTGACCCTAGTACGGCAATATATCGCCCTTCTGTCCACATGGGAAGTCACATTTGGTGATATACAATCCTTCAGCATTGAATCAATTAAGTTTGGGAAATGAGGCTGGCCGAGGGGCTAGACAACCGAATTCTCCTTCGGGAGACCCGGGTTCAAGTCCTCAGTAAGGTGTGGAGTTTTTTTTTCTGCCAGGGGCAAAAATAAAATAATGAGGGCAAAAATAATCAGGGGCAAAAATAAAACTCTAACCTGCACAGTTTGCGGCCACTGCACTAGCCAGGCGGCCTTAATTCCTCAGGCTCAAGACTCCCCTGCCATACACCGCAAGGTACTATATTGGCAGTAAATGACAGTTTTGACCTAGGTGTTCTGTCAGCATCTGCTAAAGTTCATTTCTGATGGTTCATGGGTGGCACTTTGACAATGATAGATGAGATGTACAATGGAACATTGGTAGATAAGATGTACAGTGGAACTCTGGTAGATAATATGAACAATGGAACATTGGTAGATAATATGTACAGTGGAACTCTGGTAGATAAGATGTACAATGGAACATTGGTAGGTAAGATGTGCAACAGAACACAAATACAGTGGTACCTCGGGTTACGAATGCTTCAGGTCACGAGCAATTCAGGTTACAAACAACAACTTCGAAAATTTTATGTCTCGGGTAACGAACAGTGCCTCGGGTTACGAATGAAGGAAGGAAGGAAGAAGGAAGGAAGGAAGGAGGGAGAGGGAGAGGGAGAGAGAGAGAGAGAGAGAGAGAGAGAGAGAGAGAGAGAGAGAGAGAGAGAGAGAGAGAGAGAGAGAGAGAGAGAGAGAGAGAGAGAGAGAGAGAGAGAGAGAGAGAGAGAGAGAGAGAGAGGTGTAACGTTGGAGATGATCCCGTACAGTACAAACAGTACTACAGATAAACTTGTGGATCTCCAGAATGAACAGCTAAAGACATTAAAAGGAGGAGCAGTCGTCCGATGATGAGTCAGTGACCGTTCCAACTGCCAGGATTAAAGAAATTTGCAGCAAGTGGGCAGACTTTGAAGACTTCATTGTGAACCATCATCCAAACAAACTTGTTGCTAACAGGGCAGTAAACCTGATGAATGATAACACGATGGCCCATTTCAGAAAGATTCTCCAGCAAAGGAAATGACAAATTTCCATAGATAATTTCTTGGTGCACAAAGATTCCCAGTCGGCTGCCAAGAAACAGCGACAAGATACTCCTGAAACTAATGATTCAGAACAACAAAGAAAGTGACAAATTCCCCATGATCATTTACTCGGTAATAAAGATAGACTAAATCTCTTTTTATTTTACATTTAATTCATTTGGTTGTTTTCTTTCTCTTTATTTAAAACATGAAGTACATGTATTCTTTGCGTTTTGTCAGGTAAACGACCGAATGTTAATAAATAAGAACGATTCTTTCATCTTGAAACGGATTGTCTTTATTTCATTGATTTCAATGTTTCGGGTTACGAACGTTTCGGGTTACGAACCGAGTTCTGGAACAAATTAAGTTTGTAACCCGAGGTACCACTGATTATGAGATGGACAATGAACACTGGTGGATAAGATGTACACCGAACACTGGTTTGTATCAGGTCTTAGTCACATATGACTGAGTCACATATGACATATGAATGTATGACAGTTGACGGTACTACCTGCTTTCTGATAGCTCTTACCAAACCCGACACCCCACACTGTGCCAACTGGCTTCGGGTGGAAGAGCACAATTGGGAGGGTACAAGCCTTCTCCTGGTGTGAGGAAATGCAACCTAAAGACTAAATCTCATGGCAGGGCAGACCAGGCCCTAAGCCTTGGTTGGCAACTGGTCTAGGATCGAAGCTCCGACAGGCAGACAATCAGAGCATTGCTTTGCTGATCCAGCAGCTTCTGCAGCTTGTCTTGTTCCAGATGTATTGGTGTTACCTTTCCTCTGGAGGCCGAGAGAGGGATCATGCTGCATGGGCAACACATGTTCTCTACAATTCATCCCAGGCTTTGTGCTATGGAGAGGTATAAACTCTACCTCTTTACAAATTATCATTTATTAAGACGGCAATATGCCATTGAATGAGAACATTGGTAGATAAGATGTACAATGGAACACTGGGAGTCTCTGTGGCGAAGTGGTCAAGCCGTTTGACTCGTGCTCCGAAGGTTGTGGGTTCAATTCCGGGCTGCGTCCTTCGGTTTACGAGTTAAATGTTTCGGAGACTCCTGTGGGTCGTCGCTGAAAGCTACGGAGTTCGTGCTTTGTGCGACGCTTTCCGTGCTGCAGAAAGAGACCGAGCCATATGGGATAAAACCCGGTGCAATGAAGTCAACCCAGTCAACTTTTAAGCGACTTTTAATGGAACACTGGTAGATGAGATGTACACTAGGATATTGATAAATGAGATGTACAATGGAACTTCTTGATACACAAAATGTAAAATGAAACATTTGATGACAAGACATACTCTTCTACAAAAGACGTTTTTAACCTTTTTTTCATCTCGCAAGATACTGAACAAGGTATTGCCAGATTTTTCTAACGTTGCATGTCAAAAATGTTGTTACTATGTGGATGAAATTTCAATTTTAAAACAAACACAATTATACATCAAAATCTAACTGCCATTTATACCTACCCTTTGTTTCCTATCTCTGACTTCTTCTAGAAAGTTCTTCAGCATTCGTGTTTCAGCCACCTTCATTCCCCGCTCCAAGTGCTGCTTTCGCTGGACCAGCAAAGACATCACATTGTTTATCTCGCTCAGGTCCCAATCTTGAGACATCGACTGCAACTCCTGGACACCCAGCTGCAGAAAACACTCAATCATAAACCAAGGCCATGTGTTCTTTGCTCTTGTTATGAGCTTATTGTAAACAATAGTGGTTGCAGATGATAAGCAGTTCGAGGGATTGCAGATATTTTTGCCTGCTGCGATGTCTCCATCTTACTGAGGTGGTGGGCTTTGAGTGTTCCAATGACCCCAAGAGCTATGCTGACGGTAGCGCAGCTACCTTTGGGTCTCTCATGTTAGAAGGTAAAGGGGTAGGAATCAAAGAGAGACACAAACCTGCTGCCTTGTAGGTAGACTGGGGACAGTCAAAGGCTAGGGAGAAGCACATCAAAAATGCTTGCCGAAGTCGGATGTACTAAGCCACAAGCTCGACGAAACAGTGCAATGCAATTCAATTATTCAATGATGCCAATTTTAATGGAACCTGTGACCACAAATGGCATTGCATGAGTAACTTCACTCGAAAAATGGTGTTGATACAAACACTACTTATATTCTATATTTGGTTTAATTAGGTCAAAGTAAAGGGAAAACTAATATGGAGAAAGAAATATATTTTAATGAGGAGAAAATGGAGGTGGTGGAAAATGTCAAATATCCTGGATAATTAATTACCAACAATGGTGAATCAATTAAAGAAATTAAAAGATGAGTATCTATTGCTCTTCAAAAACTAATACAACTGAATAAATTGTGGCGTGGGACAGATAGACCTACAAAAATTAGATTTTTAAGAGCATGCATCTTTCCCATTGCAACATACGCCTGTGAAACCTGGACACTTACTAAACAAGCTGAACAGCGCATAAATGTCTTTGAATATAAATGTTATAGATGGGTTCTAAGAATATCTTGGATACAGAAAAGAACAAATGCATCCATACGACAAGAGCTGAATATTGAAGAAGGTTGGCTACTAAAGACAATAAAACAAAGAAAATTGAAATATTTTGGTCACTTGAAACGTCATAAATGTTTGGACAGAATAATAATGGAGGGGTATATGCCCGGGAAGAGAGAAAGAGGAAGGCCAAAGAGAAGATGGGTGCAGGATGTGGCAGGTGATCTCCATATAGGTGTATCGGACGTGGGAGATCTTGCTTATGACAGAGAAGTTTTCTGGAAGGTTGTTATGGGAGTGAAGTTCTGCAAGGGACAACCTACTGAATGAATGCCACTGTCTCTTCTACCGCAGATATTTCCAGTCACCACAATGTTCCCAAATGTTCCAGTCATCACAGTGTTCCCCAATGTTCCAGTCATCACACTGTCCCCAGATGTTCCAGTCCTCACACTGTCCCCAAATGTTTCAGTTGTCACAATGTTCCCAAATGTTCCAGTTATCACAATGTCAACAAATGTTCCAGTCATCACAATGTCCGCAAATGTTCCAGTCCTCACACTGTCCCCAAATGTTCCAGTCATCACAATGTCCCCAACTGTTCTAGTCGTCACAATGTTTCCTCTCTTTTCATTACATGACCAAAGAACAATGTTTATCACCTTCGTATATTTGCATTACTTTCACTAACCCCTTCCAGACACTCGTTCTTAGTTACGCTGGCTGTCCAAGTTATTCAAACATCCATCTAAGGAATCACATCTGTTGCCTCCAAGCTCTTCCTGACCATTTTACCCACCTTAAAGCACAATGAGCATGTGGTGCTATCCCATAATTCTATACACCAATCAGCACTAACTGTAAGATAGGGTCAGTATTCTGCCAGCCGCCCGAACTCCCCAAGACATTTCTTGGTATCCACTTTTGGTGAGTCGACCTGAGAAACCAATCTTTACAAATGTGCCCAGATGTGGGTTCAAACCCGGGAGCTGCTGCTCCCATACATTCTTTACAGCAGATAAATACACAACTTCTTCTTCTTCTTTGCCTGGAGAAGACATCGGCAATCATGACTACGCATAATTTTTAATTTAACACAAACTCTTTCTGTTTGCACAATACCAGCTGGAACTGCCTAACTGCTAATGCCTCACTATATTTGAGCAATCGTTTATTATTCGTCAAATACAGTATATGAAGCGCTATTTCTTTGTTCACTCTATAACCATATTTTAGGAGGTTAAAAATCGACGAAGACGGTTCATGCTAAATTTAAAATTACAATGGGGATAACAGTCTACTGTTCATGTTAAATTTAAAATTACAGTGGGGATAACAGATGTTCCACATTCTGTGACTATGGATTTTAAGTTCCATCTTCATCATATTGTGTCATGCCAGTAAGCGTGGGCGGTCACGTTTTGCCATCTCACTTAATCACCAGAGTCGTGATTCAGCTTCTTGTTCTTGTCTCAACCATGTCATGCGGTCAAGCCATCCAGGTATTTACTTCTTTGCCTTCTTCTTGTTCTTTTCTCCTCAATCTTGCCAGTTGTCACCAAGTTTTCCAAGTCACTTCTCATAACATGCCCAACAAATTTTGACTGTCTATATTTAATTTCTTTAATCAGTTTACGATTTTCATTTGTTTCTTGTAGGACCTGGTCTTTGGTTTTTCTGTCTGTCCATGGTATTCTTTGCATTTTCCTCAGAAACCACATTTCCACATCCATTAGATGTTTTTCAGCCTGTTTTCTCACTGTCCATGCTTCACATCCCTACAAAAGCACAGGTTTTATGTAGCACCTCAACACTTTTTCTATTGCAAATGGCATCTTTTTATTGGTATGTTGTCCATTTTGCAAAAAGCTACCTCCACCATGGCGATTCTTGATCTAATCTCTTCAAGATATTTCCCATCAGATGTAATGACTGCTGCGAGATAATTGTACTGATTCACTTGCTTAAGAATATTCCCATTTACTTGTATATTAAATGGCATTTCTTTCTTCCTAGTGATGACCATAATCTGTGTCTTCTTACAATTTAATTCTAACCCTAGTTGTTCACTGTGTGCAACAACCACATCTACTAAATGTTCTGCATATCTAATGTTATTGATGTTTCTTCCTCCATTGATTAATTGTTTCAACTTTAGCATTATTCATTTGTTCACTTTATATATATACATATAAAACTGCAGTATGCACCTGACAAGATGAAGACGCAGTGAAATGTGCCAGGCAATAAATCGTGCAACATATTGTTTGCAGCTTCTTTGTTTACATTCACTAAGGGATTGCAATGTTTTAACACAAACAATATATTGCCCAATTTATTGCATGGCATATTTTGCTGCATCTTGTCAGTTATGTTGTGTGATTTATGCAGTGTGTACCTGACGAAATGCAGCAAAATATGCCAGACAATAAATCAATCAATCTATTGTCTGTGTCTGTGTTACTCAAACTCACAAAAAATTGTTCATCCTTACCTGTTTGTTGACTGTTTTTTGCTCGTCGTTGCGATACTTTTTGATTAACTCTATCACTGTCAAGACACAGAAATTGATGAGTTAATGTATGAACTCAGGCAACATTAGCACAATTTTAAATCATCATCGTCACAGAAGGCTACTGCTACACCCCAGGGAAGAAGAGGGAAGATTGATCAAGAACATCTACACCCCAGGGAAGAAGAGGAAAGATTGATCAAGATCATCTACACCCCAGGGAAGAAGAGGGAAGATTGATCAAGAACATCTACACCCCAGGGAAGAACATACATAATATAAGAAAACGTAGGTCAGCATGGCCAAATGGATAAGAACGTGTGTTTTTAAACATCCGGTGTGCTGATGCCGAGGTAAGGGGTTCAACCCCTAGAATGGACAGTTGGACTGAAATGTTGACCTATCATCCTTGACTTGGGGATGTAAATTACAAGTACCTCTGAAGTCGGAGTGGGTTTGCCTGATGGCAAGGGACACTGTTAATAGGGAAAGCTAATCCGCACGCAAAATTCAGTCCAACACTACTAGAAGAAGTGTGTATGGACTACACCTGAGTTCAAAGCGAGTGAGCACCCAAAAAAAAAAAACACAAAGGCTGTTTTAATCTAGCTAGAGGCCATTTCTTTTCAGAGAAAACTGATGTTATCATATATGAAGTACCATCATCATCAAGTGCCTTGTCAGCTGGCATGGGCAATCATATTTCTATACAGATAGCGATCTCCAATGGCAGGAGGTAGAGTGGATCAATTCGTGTTGATTCCCTTCCGTGCCATGACAGAAGACTGTCAAGAATTTTCTCTCGCCGTCTTCCACTATCTCTCTTTCCACAAATTTTTCAGGTTGTCACACCATGTTCCAGCTTTTGTCTTCTCACAATGTGGCCAAAATATGACGACCATCACTTTCTACTGTTTGTGGTAAGTTGTCTTTGTGACTTTAGCCTCCCTCAAAATGTCCAGACTGCTCATTCCGATTGTCCAACGAATTTTCAGCATTCTTCTATAAAGCCACATCTCCAAGGCCTCTAGGGATTTTTTCCGCCTATTTACTAATTGTTCGGGATTCGCAGCTGTATATTAAAACTGGTCCTATGTAACATGCAAAAACTCTTTTTCTAACTTCCTTTAGCTAAGAAAATCTGAAGAATTGGCACCTGGAATGTCACAACTATAAAATCTGAAGAATTGGCACCTGGAATGTCACAACTATAAAATCTGAAGAATTGGCACCTGGAATGTCACAACTATAAAATCTGAAGAATTGGCACCTGGAATGTCACAACTATAAAATCTGAAGAATTGGCACCTGGAATGTCACAACTATAAAATCTGAAGAATTGGCACCTAGAATGTCACAACTATAAAATCTGAAGAAATGGCACCTGGAATGTCACAAATATAAAATCTGAAGAATTGGCACCAGGAATGTCACAATTATAAAATCTGAAGAATTGGCACCTGGAATGTCACAACTATAAAATCTGAAGAATTGGCACCTGGAATGTCACAACTATAAAATCTGAAGAATTGGCACCTGGAATGTCACAACTATAAAATCTGAAGAATTGGCACCTGGAATGTCACAACTATAAAATCTGAAGAATTGGCACCTGGAATGTCACAACTATAAAATCTGAAGAATTGGCACCTGGAATGTCACAACTATAAAATCTGAAGAATTGGCACCTGGAATGTCACAACTATAAAATCTGAAGAATTGGCACCTGGAATGTCACAACTATAAAATCTGAAGAATTGGCACCTGGAATGTCACAACTATAAAATCTGAAGAAATGGCACCTGGAATGTCACAACTATAAAATCTGAAGAATTGGCACCTGGAATGTCACAACTATAAAATCTGAAGAATTGGCACCTGGAATGTCACAACTACAAAAACAGAAATGAATAATAATGAGAGGAAATATAACGAGCTGCAGGAGACAGTAAAAGACAGGACCGATTGTAGCGAGTTGGCCGAGGGCCTAGTCTCAAACTGGGGATAAATGAGAGAACAAGACCACTGGCAACATACAATAAGGAAGCTTCAAAAGCAAAAAGCTAATTGCATATCCTTCACAGGATGTCGCAGTCAACCCCAGCATTTTTTATTTGCCATTGTTGATTTGTTGCAGTCAACCTCAGCATTTTTTGGGCTGTTTGTGATTTCTTGGCAACTTTATGTTCAGTAGTTTGCCAATGCTTTCTGAATGACCAGCACTCATACCATTGCTAGTGGCTAGTGAAAACTAGTGAAAGGTGGTCTGCTTACAAATCGGCCGCAGCTGTATTTCGAATGTGGTAAGCAGGATTGCGAATTACATTCGTCACCAGAGCGCCGGCAAAAAAAAAAAAAACACCAAAGGATAATATTTTGATTCTGGCAAGCCCAGTGATATCATCATCTTTTCTTCTGTAAGTGTCAATCAATTCATTTATTCATTCAGTAGCATGTCCTTTGCAGAACTTCGCTCCCATAACAACCTTCTGGAAAACTTCTTGGTCATAAGCTAGATGACCCGTATCCGATATACCCATATGGAGATCATCCACCACATCCTGCACCTATTTTCTCTTTGGCCTTCTTCTTCCTCTCTTCTCGGGCATATACCCCTCCATTATTGTTCTCTCCAAACTTTCATGACGTTTCAAGTGACCAAAATATATCAATTTTCTTTGTTTTATCGTCTTTAGTAGCCAGTCTTCTTCAATATTCAGCTCTTGTAGTATGGATGCATTTGTTCTTTTCTGTATCCAAGATATTTTTAGAACTCATCTATAACATTTACATTCAAAGGCATTGATTACTTTTACAGGCTCAGGATTTTTCCACTGTTTACAATTTCCTTCAGTAAAACAATATCACGAGCAATGTAACAAATATTTAATTCCCCGTGGGAGTAACAGATGTTCCACATTCAAGCAATACCTGTGATTATGTGTTTTCATTGTTTCAGCTAAAGTATTATTCACTTTATAAGATATATAACTCAGCACTATGCATCTTATGAGATGCAGAGAAATATGTCAGGCAATAAATCGTGCAACATATTGCTTGTGGCTTGTGTGTAAATATTTGACTCACAAGTGAAGTTTGGGAAGATGTGAGATGTGTCAATGGGTACACTGCACCGCGGACATCTGTTGTTTCTCTCCAAGCTCTTCACGATGCACTCACGGCTGAAAATTAAGAACGAGCAATGAGATTTCTATCAAAAACTTTCTCAACAACATTTTCATGATATGTTTTTTAAAAATTATTAATTAATTTAAAGACAGAAGCCTCAAACAGCAGGTTGTAAATTTACTGCCTAGTATATTTTGCTGAATCTCGTCTGGTGCATATTGAAAAGTCATATATCATCTCATCTTGTTCCTCTTGTACTTTACAGTGTCGAGGAGAGCTATAAACAGTGAGAAAGTGCTCGTTCAAGGGCTTCATGCATCGAGATTCCCATGGACTCTATTCCCTCTGTCCATCGTTTATGTGTTCGGCCTCTTCTTCTGCTTTCATTTGGTCTGTACATCAATGGTATATTGTTAGTTGGTAACCTAGTTACATAGCCAAACCATTTGAATTGCTACCTTCTAATAAAATCTAGCGCTGCTATACCGCCCACTTTAGACCTAATTTCTTCATTTTTTATTTTCTCTCTTCTTGATACATTGAGTATTCTTCTCAGGAATCTCATTTCTGTTGTGATTTTTTTCCTTTCTCTTTTTCTATCAATGTC
The DNA here is from genome assembly GCA_014155875.1 of Cepaea nemoralis. Lineage (NCBI taxonomy): Eukaryota > Metazoa > Mollusca > Gastropoda > Stylommatophora > Helicidae > Cepaea > Cepaea nemoralis. The sequence goes on along the minus strand of JACEFZ010005976.1, from coordinate 287,388 downwards.
CAGGTTTGGTACTGGTAGCATAGAGTTGGTAGGAAGATTGTGCTGTAAAGTGCTTCAGTAGTAACTACCGATATGTGATTGTTCTTTAGTATTAGTGTCATTTGTTCAATGAGTCGGTTTGCCTTATTACAAATGTTCAATCTCGAGTTATATATCATACAAAGTAAATAGATTACTATGCAGAATACTGTTGGCAAGCTACTGGAGAAAATTGTAGCACACAGACTTGCTTGGGACTTGGAACAGCTCGGCTGCTTCCCGCCCACACTTGGAGGATACAGACGCAACAAAGAATCATGGCTGAATGCGGCGGTCTTTGCTCAAGATGTCTACGAAGGATTTCAGGTCAGAGAAGAGACATGTGCGGCCGCCATAGACTTAGAGGACGCATATAACAGAGTATCTTTCGAGCACTTGATGCAAACCCTCCTCAGACTGAAAGTGCACCCTCACCTTGTACGATGGATAACTGCAGTTCTACTCCAAAGGAAGGTGGTCCTAAGATGCGGGAGTTGGTCTTCTGAGCCGATAACGATATGTCCAGGATTGCCGCAGGGTTCACCACTGTCACCAGTACTATTCAACGTGTATACGGTGCCGATCACTGAACAACAGTTGGATGGGAGGGGTAGGACTCATATCATTCGTTGACGACATCCTCGTGTATCGACAGGGTCGAGATAGACAGGCGGTTGCCAACTATATGCAGGGCGAACTAGATCGAATTTCCTCATGGTGTGCTGATGCCGATGCCCTTGTCAACCCTGCAAAGGCAACGGTTACATGGTTCTCACTAAACAACAATATTGCGAAAACAGACCTGCCGGCAGTAAGAATGGATGGGAGCATTCTGAGTAGAACCCAGTCAATGACATATCTTGGCGTGAGGCTTGATCGTAGCCTGTCCTTCAGAGATCATGTCGATTATGTCATAACGAAGGCTCGAAAAGGTTTGGCAGCAATGAGAGTCATGGCGACTGCCAATATCGAGCAAAGACTGCTATTACTTCTGTTCCAAGGACTTGTGCTTTCACGCATCGAGTATGCCCTGGCCATCCTCACTGTCAGCCCTACACAGATTGGAAGACTTGAAAAGGTACAAAACGAAGCCATGCGCATCATTTTGGGCTGCACGAGAGACACCAGCTGTGTAGCAATGAGATACCTCCTTGACTTCCCGACAATGGAACACAGGATCAAGATCTGGAGAGCTCGTGCATACTTAAAAATAAGTGCAGATGAGCAGCACCCTCTGCATGACGCTGTATTCAGAGAAAAGGGTGACAGGCTAAAGAGGGGCAAATCATGGATGGGTCGGGCGGAAGATGTCGTCTGACAGGTCTGCAGTCTTACCAGTATCAACCCCGGCAAGGAATGGGTGCCGGTGCCTCCAGCTTTTAAGTGTACCTTCTCCTGCATTATCACACTCGACAGACGGTGCAGAGAGCAGAACCCTGCCGCTGTCAATGCAGAGGTTAACGCGCTCATCTATGATCACTCAGATAGCCCCGAAGTGCTCATCTATACAGATGGATCTGTTGTAAAGCAGCAGAGAAGTGCGTGGGCATTTACAGCCCGTTCAGCGGGCCGAACCGTTCAAGAATCCAGTGGTGCCCACTCTATGACCACGAGCAGCATGACGATGGAGGTGATGGCAGTTACACAGGCTTTCATATGGCTGGAATCACAGCATTATACCAACGTGTGTGTACTCAGTGATTCAATGAGCATGATTCAGAAGATCGAAGCTGGATCTGTACGTAGACAGTGGACTGAGTCGCTGCGGAAGTCTGTTGTCCGCAAAGTCACCTTCATCTTCGTCCCGGGACATGCGGGAGTCGAGGGAAATGAACGAGCTGATAAATTGGCTGGCTCTGCACCCCCTGTAGATGGCCAGCCCATGGATCGTGCGGATGTTATTAACGCCCTTAAAGATATGGCGAGAACAGAGGATTTTGACGCCAGTGATTCCACATCGCTTTCCAGGATGAAAGACCTGGGAGTAAGAATCGGCACAGCCAGACGCGAGAGGTACATCGGGAAAACAAAGCGCCTCGTCAACCAACACAGAACTGGCACTATTAGCCACCGGACGCTGATGCATATGCTGGGGGGAGGATCTGAGCACCTATGGACATGTCCGGAGTGCAACGAAGATACCCCAACTGATAACTAAGATAACTAACTAAATAGATTAATCACATTTTGGCTGAAAAATATAACAAAGTCACTGATATTGTTCAAATGTGGAGCAATATCAGTGACTATGCATGTTATTTGCCAAAATATGATTCACATATTCACTACATATGATATAACTCTGCAGTATACGCCCGATGGGATGCAGTGAAATATGGCAGACAATAAATTGTGCAAAAAAATGTTTGTGGCTTCTGTGGCTACACAAATTCATTTACATTTTCACTCAGGTTCACTCATTCATAAAAGAACAGTCAAGTTGCTATCATAAACTTTACCAGTAACATTTTAAAGGTATGTTTATTCAACTACCACATTGAACAAGAAATTAGATATACAAAATACTTCCATGAGGAAAATGCGTAAGCAAAACTGTACCCACAAATATAAAAACTCCAGAGGCCTTAACAGCTCAATCGCCTATCCTCCATGTTGGACCAGAAGTGGGACTTTACTCACCGGGCAAGTGAGATTGGCTACCTCCTTCCATAGGAAATGTTAGCTGAAAATCCAAATAATCACAAACGAGCCTACGAAGAGCTTGGCATAAGCTCATTGAGGTTTATGCTCCTATGGGGGATAAAGTTCAGAAGAAAAAACACATAGAAAAACCTTCATTCACTTCAAGAATTAAGTGACTTACCAGAATGAGTGTCCACACTTGGTCATAGATGCCTCGTCTATCACATCAAAACATATTGGACTGAAAAATTTAAATTAAGATATTTATTTAAGATTGTGTATAAAGGCTATGTGACTGTTTCATTACATATATAAGGACGATACTGGTTTATACAGACACAATAAAATGGTCAAAGCCTGAGAATCTCTGCACGTTTTCTTGGCTTGAAATATCTCAACCTATATCTGAGAGAGGGTAAGTCACAAAGGCAACTTATCACAAACATCATTTTTGGCCACATTATGAGAAGACAAAAACTGGGACATGTGATAACTGGAAAGATTTGTGGAAAGAGAGATAAAGGAAAACAACGAGAGAAGATTCTTGACAGTCTTCTGTCATGGTACGGAAGGGAGTTAACACATGAAATGATCCATGCCGTTGGAGACCACAATTTGTGGAGAGGCCCACAGCTAAGGGGAATAGTGAGATGCAAACTTATACTTATAATTCCCCAACATAAAGTCCAGGATTTAAAAGCAGCCTTGGACAATTTGGAAGCAGACCACTTTGCATTGATTTTGATGGTACAAAACAGTGCCTAATAAATCACAAATAGCCAAAAATATTCTGGGACTGACTGTGACGTTCTGTAAAGGACATGCAACTAACTTTGTTTATGTCTAAAATGTATAAGGGGGCTTCAGATGAAAACTTTAAATGTGTGATAGAAATTACAATAACCATGCCATTGTCTTGTAACCTGTCAATATTGTTGTTAATGATGTCAAAAGTGTTAAGCACGTGATATCATGGTGCAGACGAACACGATGATGTCATAAGGACAGTTTAAAGATGGCCGCCCCACTTTTGACATGCACTAAATTTCAAATGAAAACCTGAAATAATTTGTGGGTGAATATATGAAGCCGGCTGTTGGTACTCTGACAATATTTCAGGTATTAGTTGAGTATTCTATGAACAACGGCATATTCTGCTGACCTGTCTGTGTAGACACTAACCCATATGTCCTGTGGGTATTCATCTTCACAGACTGATATAGAGACGAGGAAACCTGTAGAACAAAATACTACATTTACGTGTTTTATTGTCACTTGGGATCATATGAATAGTGTGAAAGAAGGGAGTCTCCGTGGCGAAGTGGTCAAGCTGTCCGTCTCATGCTCCAACGGTTGTGGGTTCGATTCCGGGCTACTTCTTTTGGTTCATGAGTGCATTTTTCTTAGAGACTCCTAGGAGTGGCATTGTAGCTGGAGCTACAGAGTCCATGCTTTGTGTGACGCTTTTGGCAGGCTGCCCTAAAAGAGACCGAGCCATATGGGGAAAACCCGGTGCAATGAAGTCAATCCTCTCGACATTTAAGACTTTTTTACGCGTGAAAGAACACATAAATCATCATGGCCTGGAGAGAATGGTGAAGCGGGGAGAAACCAGAGGATCTGGCAGACACATAATCAGACTGCAACTAGTACCACTAGTATTGGGACTTTTCATTGGTTGTTGAAGATAAGGACAGAGCGCAAATGGGAATGTTCCAAGTCCTATGATGTCGGTACTCGCCGTGGTGAAGGGGTTACAATTAAACTCATTGTCCTTCAGAAGCCAGCATGGTTCTACATATTTATTACGATGTTATTTAAGACAGAAATGAAAACAAAACATAAAATTTGATTCTGAAATATGTATAACAACGCACAAATTAACAAGAACATTATATACAACTATAAGAAAGAGATAATGTTCTCTGGTCACATGACAAGAGAGGTATCGGTGAACATCATGACGACCAGAAAGATCAGCAGCAGAAGAGGCACAGGCAAATCAAGAGAAATGATTCTTGATGGTCTACAATGGTGGTATGGAGGAATATGATCAGTAGAATTTATTCAGAACACCAATGACTGAGATCTGTGGAGAGAGAAATGCCTACACCATTTACCAGGGAGTGTGATGTTTATGATGATGATGATGATGATGATGTGGTATACACACTGGGATTTCAGCTGGTGCTAAAGTGTTTGTGAACGGGACCCAAAAAACCTCCTAGCATGATCTTCTTCTGCGTTCATGTGGAATGTTTTAGACGTAATTGCGTTGTCTGTTTACAGCAGAGCTGCGATATTTGCACCTTCCAGCCGACTTCTTCAGGCATTTGTTGATCGGGTTACCTTCCCAGGGCTAGCATGATCTAACATACAGGAGAGTGGAGTGCTAATGGGTAGCTCAAGTGGCATGAGGATGGTTAATGATGAACTCTGAATCAACTCAATCTTGCTAGGCCACTTTGCTACTAGTACAATATGCTGCTGTCATTTTTCTTGTCCTCACTGATCTCTCACAAACAAGCCTGTGTTAATTTCCGTTGCGCATATGACTCTGCTGGAGCCATGGTGGCATAGAGGCTAGACAACCGCCTGCCGATCTGGTGGTCATGGGTGCGATTCACATCAAGGAGGATTCAGATTTTGTATTTTGTCTTTGACTCCCAGGTAGAATGAAAAGAGTGTTGATGAAAGAAATAAAAAAGAGGCAAGTGAAATATTTTGGCCATATTAATAGACATAATACTCTTATAAAAACCATACTAAAGGGCAAGGTTGAGGACAAGCAAGCAAGAAGTAGACAATGATACAAGTGGGAAGATAACATCAAGAGATGGACGAACATCAATCTGACAGAATGTACAATCAGGGCGAGAGACAGACTGTGTTGGAGATCCATTGCAGAAAACCTTTTTTGTAGAGATGGCACCTGATTGATTGCAATCCCAGCTAAAAATGGGAAACAAGAAATGTCTTGAGAGGTAAAGGCGCTCAGTGTGCTACTGACCACATCACCCACTGAGTGTCGGCTGCTCTATAAAAATATGGGTCCAGCAATGAATGTCCAATGTAGCTTCAGGCATGTACAAGGGAACTTTACTTTCTTAATTGATTCTGTTTAGCATTTCGTTCCCTCTATCAGACCTAGCGGTGTCAAGGTGAAGTATAAACAGACTCTTCTATTCCCTCTATCAGACCTAGCGGTGTCAAGGTGAAGTATAAACAGACTCTTCTATTCCCTCTGTCAGACCTAGCGGTGTCAAGGTGAAGTATAAACAGACTCTTCTATTCCCTCTATCAGACCTAGCGGTGTCAAGGTGAAGTATAAACAGACTCTTCTATTCCCTCTATCAGACCTAGCGGTGTCAAGGTGAAGTATAAACAGACTCTTCTATTCCCTCTATCAGACCTAGCGGTGTCAAGGTGAAGTATAAACAGACTCTTCTATTCCCTCTATCAGACCTAGCGGTGTCAAGGTGAAGTATAAACAGACTCTTCTATTCCCTCTATCAGACCTAGCGGTGTCAAGGTGAAGTATAAACAGACTCTTCTATTCCCTCTGTCCATTGTTTATGTGATCAGCCTCCATCAGTCAAACTCTCATTTACTGCCAACTTGCGGTGTATGGGGGGAAGGGTGTCTTGAGCCTGAGGAATTAAGGCCGCGTGGCTAGTGCAGTCGCCACGAACTGTGTAGGTTAGAGTTTTCTTTTTGCCCCTGACAGAAATAAACTCCACACTTTAACAAGGATTCGAACCCGGGTCTCCCAAAGAAAAATCCAGCATTCTAGCCACTCGGCCAGCCACTCCTCATATTTATAGGCCTAATGAACTTCCAGGAACCACGCAGCATGTACACAAACAGCTGAACAGATAGAGTTTCACTGCTGCATTCAGGATGATTTTTTTCAAATCTCAAGGTAAGTATTCATTTTGGTTTTGTTTTTCTTCAAAACTGGCTCTGCAGCAAAGGGGTTATGGAACGCAATTCGTAATCCTGCATACCTCGTTTGAAACACAGCTGCAGGCAATTTGGCAGCAGACTGCCTTGTGTTGGTTTTTTAAAAAAATGGGATAAGTGCTAGTTGGTAAAAAAGTAATGGCAAATTACTGAATGTAAAATGCTGGGTTTGACTGTGATGTCCTGTAAAGCATATGCAACTAACTTTTTTCTTGAAAAGACTGGTTGATACCTTCGCCTGTGTGTTTTCCTCCTTTCTGCGAGCCTCCTAGTTATATTTGGTGTGTTTCTTCTGACAAACAAGCAGATAGACAAATAAGCAGATGTAGACAGAGAAGTAGATAGGCAGGCAAATACTTAGAGATAACTGACAAACAGGCAGAAATGCAAACACAATAAAATCGCAAAATTAAAGTTAACGACTCAACATTTACCAGATAAAATCGCTGCTGATGTTCTTGTAGGTACCGTCCTGGCCACCAAGCACTGCCGAGGCAAGTCGCTTCTTGGCTCTGCGGACAGGCCCTGGCTGCGGTGTTCGTGACATTATGCCAGTGGCATCTGATAACCAGTTAGAGCTGTCACATGATTGGGGAAACACGAGAAGATGAGATAAATTAATGTAGTTTACTTTGGTGTTTTATTATTTTTACTAACTATAGACTGAATTAAGAAGAAAACAATAGGCACCGTCAGAAATGGAATTCAAACAGACTCCTCTGACAAAGCAGTTTAATGATGTGGACTTTGCTGGTGACACTGCCCTCCTATCTCTTCTTCTTCTTCAGCTTTCCGAGCCATTGAGGTTCTTTGCTGCAGATACAATCCGTATCCATTCGTCTCTCTGGTGGACCTTCTCTTGCCCTCCTATACCACATAATAAATTAGATGTAAGATAAACTAAGCACACTGAACGGGAAGTCACAACAATTAGGTCTGAAATTCATAGGGGAAAGACAAAGATAATGAGAATAACTCAAGCAAATGATAACCCAGTCTTCCTTGGTAAGCCCTCAGTTCAAAAAAGGCCTGGGAGAGTTAACCCAGTCAACAAATGCCTGAAGAAGTCGGATGTGTTGGCCAAAAGGTGCAAATATCATAGCTCTGCTGTATACAGGCACAACGCAATTACGTCCAAGACAACATTCCGGACGAATGCAGAAGAAGTAGACGACTTCAAACAGGTGGGATCATAAGAGCACATACTCCAAGACTGCCAAAAGTATAACATATCTAGGCAAACCTTCTGGCCTAGAGAGACGACAGTGGAAGATAAACTCTATGGACCGCTGTGTGAACTAAAAAGACAGTTAAATTCATACAAGATACAACAATGCAGTAAAGATATATTTCAAACAAACGAAAGAAGAAGAGGAATACACTTATTTAAGTATCAATGTAGACAAAGATACACTGAAAACTTGCCATCTTAACAGAAAACAGTTGTTTACACTGTGCTGTTTAAAAAGGTGTAAAAACTACAACCCCTGGTGGTAAGACCTGGGATGGAGTTAAACCTCTCCACAGTACAAAGCCTGGGTTGAACTGAAGAGACCATGAGTTGTCCATGCAGTGTGATCCCTCTCTCAGCCTTTCTAGTTTACTCCAGATGAAATATAACACCAATATTTCTGGAACAAGCATGCTGAAGCTGCCGGATCAGCAAAGCAATGCTCTAACTGTCCGCCTGTCAGAGCTTCAATCCTAGACCAGTTGCTGACCAAGGCTTTGGGCCTGGTTCACCCTGCCAAGACATTTAGTCTTAGGTTGCCTTTCCTTGCACCAGGACAAGGCTTGTACCCTTCCAATTGCGCTCCTCCATCCAGAGCCATTGGCACAATGTGGGGTGTCGGGTTTGGTGAGTGCTGCTCAACATTCAGTGCAAACAGGAAGTAGATAGAACTGTCTACTGATATATGGTAGCTCAGTTATATCTGACTAAGACCTGTAACAGAACAGATAAAGACATGACAATAAGAATACAAACGGCAAAAAGAGTTTTAATAGCCTTAGGAAACTTTTGAAGTCAAAAGTAATTAAATCTAGAGCCAAACTTAGAATATTTAACATTAAATCGATGCTACTATATGGATCAGAAACATGGAAAATGATTTTAAAATGTTGTTTGTCCATCAAGAATGATGATGACCATTCATTTCATCCAGTAGGGTTGAAAGTATGGAGCTGTGAGTTCTAAGATGGCTGATAAGGATTTAAAAATACTAATAAACTAAACTATCAATATTTATTACCTGATGCCTGCGCAGAATAGGATTAATATAGTATTTAAAAAGGAACCAATTACATGCCTCAAGGCCACTTAGGCAAATGGTGCGAACCCCATATTTGTATTTACCCTTCGGCACTCTATGGGTGATATTTTGGTCACTTGAACATCATTAAAAATTGGAGAGAAAAATAATGGAGGGGTATAAGCCTGGGAAGAGAGGAAGAGGAAGAACAAAGAGAAGATGGGTGCAGGATGTGGCAGATGATCTCCAGATGGGTGTATCGGACACGGGACATCTTGCTTATGACCGAGAAATTTTCCGGAAGGTTGTTATGGGAGCGAAGGTCTGCAAACGACATGCTACTGAATGAATGAATTAACTCTGGGTGATATGTTCCCGAGATATTTTCTGATACTCAATGTAAGTTGGATTGACCTAGAGGCCCACTTCAGTTTTAAATATTACAATCTGTCCCAATGCACATCGAATTCATGACCTTGGCAGGCACTAATATGGTATACTGTAGTATACAGAATCACTCATGCAGAACTTAGGGAGGGAGAGACTCCCATTGAATTATGAGATGAGATAAAGCTGTAGGCGCTGGGTAGGACACAAAATCTGACAACAGTGTAACTAGAAATTTCTTTTACTGGAATCTATGGGGCAAACGAAATTGAAGGAGACCTAAAAATATAAACACAAATGGAGAAGAGAACTAAGAAAAAGATACTGCAGGAGACAAACAAAACATTGAACGGTTTAGTTTGACTTGAGTTGACTGAAGTCCTATGTTCGAAATTGTATAAAAGACAGAATAAGAAGACCTATAAGAACTAAGAACACCACTCCAAAGTTTGGGCTCCAAACAGAACATCAGCTTTTCCCAAACAAGTAAAATAAAGCAGTGGTGCCAATTCAATATCAATTGAATTGACATTCCCATAGGATTCCGAGGCGATTGTGATTATTTTGGTGATGGTTTTTTTTTTTTTTTTCAACTGCAGAGATGTTATTTTTTAAGTAAAATTTCCCAATGCAGAATGATAATGTTATTTAATATTTATGTTTTAGTTAGTTAATTTAATGCAAACAACCTACGAGTCTTGTATCGTGAGTTTCGATAACTGTTATACCTCTCCGTCTTGAAAATGTTATGATTGAGAATCGCTCAGTCCTGTCACAAATTCCCACAGTCGCTACGAATGAACAGGAAGTTCTAGTTTTTAACATACCAGAGAGTTAGTCTAAATGCCGCGACACCATTTATAACTTCAAAACATTGTATTTCCCTTAGAGAATTAGAACGCAAAATCCTCAAATAATAGTTTCACTAATTATTGCCAGGCATATTTCACTGCATCTGAATTTATAACTTCCTCTTGGTCTTTTGAGGGCATCGAATAACACGTCCCTCTACTTCTCTTCGTCATCTGATATTTCGATGAAGTTGGTGTGTTCTGCTAGTTCAGTCAGAGTGGCTAGAATGCCGGATTCTCCTTCGGGAGACCCGGGTTCGAATCCTCGGTAAGGTGTGGAGTCTTTTCTGTCGGGGGCAAAAAGAAAACTTTAGTCTGCACAGTTCGCGGCGACTACACTAGCCAAGCGGTCTGAATTCCTCAGACTTCCACCCCCCCCCCCCCCCCCCCCCCCCCCCACCCCCTTCCCCAACCACCATACACCGTAAATGAAAATTTTAAATGACAGTAGTCTTCTGCTGTCAGCTTTTCCTATAGACCTATTCCAGCATAGGTCACATACAGGATAGTGCATACTATACAGCTTCCATTATTATGTTATGTTATGTTATGTTATGTTATGTTATGTTGTGCTATGTTATGTTACGTCGAACAACGTCACTGCACATTGGACATTCCCATACGTGATCAGTCCTCCCATGCAGGAGTTATCACAAAGTGTTTCTGCTCACTATTAGTTAGTTAGTTAGTTAGTTAGTTAGTTAGTTAGTTAGTTAGTTAGTTAGTTAGTTAGTTAGTTAGTTAGTTAGTTAGTTAGTTAGTTAGTTAGTCGACAGATCATCCTCATTGCACATCGAACCACTCAGTCCATAAGTGCTCGGATCCCCTCCTCAGCAAATCCCGCAGCGTGTAGCGGCTAACGACACCAGTTCTGTGTTGGTTTATCAGTCTTCTTTGGCTTCCTGCGTAGTGTTCTTGTTTGGCCACACCTTTTTTAATTTGCTGTTCTCGCAGTCTGGCCATGGTTGTAGATTCACAGTCATCACTTGGTTCTCGCAAAAGTCTTAATTCTCGTAGAGCATTCAGAATGTCAGCCTGTTCCATGGCGCGTCCGCCCTCCACAGTAGCGTTACCTGCGAGCTTGTCAGCCCTCTCACTCCCTTGTACTCCCGCATGCCCTGGCACGATGATGAAACTAATCTTTGCCAGCCGCTCCAGAGACAGCAACCATTCTCTTCGGATCCCCCCCCCCCTCCCCCATCTGTATCCTCTTGAGCATGTTCATTGAGTCGCTAAGGAAACATGCCCTAGTGAATGTCTGTGTCTCGAGCCATGTTATTGCTTTACTTACTGCCATGTACTACAGGAGATAAAATGAAAATCGTAGATTGATTAGAGAAATTAGACGAAGACAGTCAACATTTTTTGGACATGTTATGAGAAGAAATGGACTGGAGAACTTAGTGACAACTGGCAAGATCGAGGGGAACAGACCAAGAGGAAGACCGAGAGGAAAATACCTGATTGGCTTGGCCACGTGGCATGGACGAAACAGGAACACTGAGCTGATCCACAACTCTGGTGATAGAGTGAAATGGCGAGTCATGACCGCCCACGCTTTCCGGCATGGCACATGATTGATTGATTGATTGACTGTCATGACTTCCATAGTCAGGCTACTTGTGGTCTCAGCAGAAGCACCAGAGTCCTCCTTCACAATTCTCCCTCCGGCCTGAGCCGTAACTGTTTCCACTGTTTCCTCATTGTTTCCATGAGGAGTTGATTATGGTATCTCATCTCTTCCCACGAAGGCGGCATTGACTGTTTGACCAGGTTTTACTCCCAGATGGTGCAGTCGGGCTAGAGTCAGTGTCACACCAGTATACGCCTGAGTTCGCACTGATTATATCAGTCCTGTCCATCGTAGATGTCCGCTTTCTAGTTCAGTGCTATACAAGTGACATAAGCCTACATTTTCCTACTTCGACGAATGGGGTTTCATGTCAGGAATCCTCCCCCTATAGCAGACTGCAATCGCAGACTTGTGGGTGCTGCCTGCCCACATTTTTTGCCGGGCTTTTTTTCATATTATTATTTCTTGCACCGTCATTTAAGCCTTCAAAATACATCTTTGTCACACCTGTTTTATCAGCCTATACTGTCTTGTTCAAAGGAAAGAGAAGCTTTTGTGCACGTCCTTCACGGGACGCTGCACTCAATCTCGGAAATTATTGGCTTGCTGTGACTTACTAGACAATTTCATGTTCAGAAATGTATCATTGCTTTCTAAAAGGCCGACGCTCATACCATCGAAATCAACGCAAACTGCTTCCAAAATCGTCTCGACTCGGTATGAAGGAGAATTGTGAAACTGCGTTCATTAACCATTGCCTGGTATGTTGCCACATAGCTCTAATGTCTCTATTTCGTCTCTTATGTTGATACGCTCTATTAATTGTCTTTGTCTTTTGCTTATGCTACACCCTTCATGTATCTTCACAAAGTCGGACTAGAGTCAAGCTCAACAGGATCTTCTTTTCCCGCTGATTCTACCAAGCCCACTACTTTTATCGTTTCTTTACTTATTCAGTCATCGGTAGAGATTTGCCCGCAACAGGCGGGCCTATTCTCGCTGGTCGCGAGATCCGCACAGTGGAAGGACGGGAGATTTGCTCGCAACAGACGAGCAATATCTCCTGCGTTATCTCCGGCGGGCCTATTCCCGTGGTCGTGGATCCCGCGGGAACAAAAATTACAAGTACCTCCTAAGTCGGTGTGGGTCAGCATCTCTTATAGCGTTGATGATACCCCCTTTCCCCAAATCCATTGCTCTTCTCACCTCGATTATCGTCATGTTCGATAACCGATCCGCTGGCTCGTTGCCTTTCCCGCCTGAATGCCATGGTACATACATGACAGTTAACTTCACTAATTGTCACTGTAACCTTGTTTAAAAAATGAGTGACGTGTTAGATTTGTATGCTGTTATTTTTTTATAATAATAATGGAATAAAATGAACAGATGAGATGAGATGCTTGAGAAGAGCTGCCAACTTAACTATCCGAGAACGAGTAAGAAATAATATTATCAGATAGACAGTGGCATCAACAACTTCTGCTACGTATATTGAAAGGCAGAATATTAAACGATTCGACCATCTCGCGAGAATGCAACCAGCACTAGCGCTACATCAAAGAAGATCTGATACGAGAGCAAGAGGATGCCCGTATGAGGTCGCCCGAGAAGAAAATGGATTGACGACATCAAAGGCATTGTACAATCCATTGGAATGACACTATCCAGTACCACCCATCAACTATTCCTCCCCACGACGCATGACGGTAAAAGTGGGGCAAGCTGATATTAACTCCCCCATGGAAGGCGGGTCAAGTAAATGACTTAAGGGATTCATGTGATTCTGCACTTTGACCACACTACAAGAACATCAAATCAAACGGGATGAGGCTAAAACAAGAGTGCCATCCGGGGAACCAAAGAAGAATGATCAGCCAACACAGAAAAAGTGTCGCTAATCACTACATACTGTGGAAGGGATCGGAGTATTTATGGACTAATGGTTCGATGTGCAAAGAGGATGACATGTTGTCTAACTAACTAACTAACTAACTAACTAACTAACTAACTAACTCACTCACTCACTCACTCACTCACTCACTCACTCACTCACTAACTAACTAACTAACTAACTAAACTAATTAACTAAACTAACTAACCAACCAACCAGCCAACTAACTAACTAACTAACTAACTAACTAACTGACTAACTAACTAACTAACTAACTAACTAACTAACTAACTAACTAACTAACTAACTAACTAACTAACTAACTGACTAACTAACTAACTAACTAACTAACTAACTAACTAACTAACTGACTAACTAACTAACTAACTAGCTAACTAACTAACTAACTGACTAACTAACTAACTAACTAACTAACTAACTAACTAACTAACTAACTAACTAACTAACTAACTAACTAACTAACTAACTAACTAACTAACTAACTAACTAACTGACTAACTAACTAACTACTAACTAACTAACTAACTAACTAACTAACTAACTAACTAACTAACTAACTAACTAACTAACTGACTGACTAACTAACTAACTAACTAACTAACTAACTAACTAACTACTAACTAACTAACTAACTAACTAACTAACTAACTAACTAACTAACTAACTAACTAACTAACTAACTAACTAACTAACTAACTAACTAACTAACTAACTAACTACTAACTAACTAACTAACTAACTAACTAACTAACTAACTAACTAACTAACTAACTAACTAACTAACTAACTAACTAACTAACTAACTAACTAACTAACTAACTAACTAACTAACTAACTAACTAACTAACTAACTAACTAACTAACTAACTAACTAACTAACTACTAACTAACTAACTAACTAACTAACTAACTAACTAACTAACTAACTAACTAACTAACTAACTAACTAACTAACTAACTAACTAACTAACTAACTAACTACTAACTAACTAACTAACTAACTAACTAACTAACTAACTAACTAACTAACTAACTAACTAACTAACTAACTAACTAACTAACTAACTAACTAACTAACTAACTAACTAACTAACTAACTAACTAACTAACTAACTAACTACTAACTAACTAACTAACTAACTAACTAACTAACTAACTAACTAACTAACTAACTAACTAACTAACTAACTAACTAACTAACTAACTAACTAACTAACTAACTAACTAACTAACTAACTAACTAACTAACTAACTAACTAACTAACTAACTACTAACTAACTAACTAACTAACTAACTAACTAACTAACTAACTAACTAACTAACTAACTAACTAACTAACTAACTAACTAACTAACTAACTAACTAACTAACTAACTAACTAACTAACTGACTAACTAACTAACTAACTAACTAACTAACTAACTAACTAACTAACTAACTAACTAACTAACTAACTAACTAACTAACTAACTAACTAACTAACTAACTAACTAACTAACTAACTAACTAACTAACTAACTAACTAACTAACTAACTAACTAACTAACTAACTAACTAACTAACTAACTAACTAACTAACTAATTAACTAACTAACTAACTAACTAACTGACTGACTAACTGACTGACTGACTAACTAACTGACTGACTGACTAACTGACTAACTGACTGACTGACTGACTGACTAACTGACTGACTGACTGACTGACTAACTGACTGACTGACTGACTGACTAACTGACTGACTGACTGACTAACTAACTGACTGACTGACTAACTAACTAAGTAACTAACTAAGTAACTAACTAACTAAATAACTAACTAAGTAACTAACTAAGTAACTAACTAAGTAACTAACTAAACTAACTAACTAAATAACCAACCAACCAACCAACCAACCAGCTATGTAATTAACCATTTAATTAACCAAATTAAACTAACTTAAGTTGAGTTGAGTTGAGTTGAGTCAAGAACCGACATCAACGCACTCGTAGCATTTCCATAAGCGCTCAGTCCTCATCTTCAACTGCCAACGGAGAGTTCCAATACTAATTGTACCCGTTACATTCTGATTATATGACCGTCTTGCTTTACCTCTTAGTGACGACTGTCTTCCAGATCCTCTGACCACCCCCCGCTGCTCATTCTCTCTAGACTATGATAGTCTATCTGTTCTTCTGCATTACATTATTCACACACTTCCAGAGGGCCTTCACCACATCTACCCTAACATGCATAAAATCACCCTCTTAAAGATGCAGCACCAGCCATCCTATCAGCATGTTCATTTCCAACCATACCATAGTGTCCTGGAGAAAAGATCCAGCAAATGCTCACAACCCGCGATCTCTGAACTGATGCATTCCATTCAGCACAAAGCATGCTAGTCTTTACCCTGGTCAGAATGCTTTATCTTCTTCTTCTTCTTTCGTTCGCTTGAAACATGTCTACAACTGCAATGTCGTCTCTTGTATGAATCTAACAGTCTTTTTTAGTTCATTCAGCGGTCCATAGAGTTTATCTTCCACTGTTGTCTCTCTAGGCCAGAAGGTTCGCCTGGATATGTTGTAGTTTGGGCAATCCTGGAGTATGTGCTCTGCTGTCTGCGACGCCAAACCACATGTGCACATGGCTGAGTCACCAATCTTGAATTTTGTATACAAGTGGTTGCGTAATCTATTGTGTCCTGTTCTGAGGCGCAGAATGCTTTATGAATCAGTCACAGAAATTGGTGAGGAAAAATGTGGATTTGTGGAGGGAAAGGGCACAAACAACGCCATATATATTCTTAGGACACTTTTAGAAAGAGCTATAGATGTAAAAACAGATCTGTACTTATGCTAAATACACTATACAAAAGCATTTGACAATATGAAGCATAAAGAAATAATACATTTACTAGAGCAAGTGAGCATTGACGGCAAAGTTCTGCGAATAATAAAGAGCATATATTGGCAACGATCAGCATCCATTAGAATCAACAACCTTGTATGCAAATTTCAGTGTATAATGAAATGGTTGTGCATCGTCTCCTGATTTGTTCTCATTGTACAGTGAATATATAATGAGATCTAGAGAAGATATGCCAGGCATCCTGGTTGGTGGATCATAATATAAATAACTTACGTTATGCTGACGACACTGTCTTAGTTGCAACAATGCAGAACGATCCACAGGCAATGATAGATACAGTGGTTGTGAAGAGTGAACAAAATGGGCTTTAGTTTCAATAATAAGAGACAGAAGTCATGGTGATATCAAAGAAACAGATTGTGCCTAAATGTGCAATTAAAGTGCAGGACGTTATTTTGGGGCAAGTGCAGAAATTCATAGATATAGGTACATGGATAACATTAGATGGAAGATGTATCACTGAGATAAAGAGCAGAATAGGACAAGCAAAACTTGCATTCCATCAAATGAAGAACGTTTTGTGCAATAAGTCACTGTTCTTAAAAGTCATAAAAAGTGTTCTTGCATGTTACATAGACCCAGTTTTAAAATACGGCTGCGAGTCCTGAACAATTAGTAAACAGGCGAAAAATTCCCTGGAAGCCTTGGAGATGTGGTTTATAGAAGAATGATGAAAATTAATTGGACAGCCGAAAAGGAGCAATCAGGACGTTTTAAGGGAGGCTGAGTCGCAAAGACAACTTACTGTAAACATCAGAAAGAGGCAGTCATTGTTATTTGGCCACTTTATGAGACGACCGAAACTAGAACACGTGACAACCGAAAAGATTTGCGGAAAGAGAGGATAGAGGAAGATAGCATGAAAAGTTTATTGACAGCTTTGTGTCATGCACGGAAGGGAGTCAACACACGAACTGCTCCATGACATCGGAGATCGTAATTTGTGGAGAGGCATGATCGCCCACGCCAGCCGGTACGGCACCGGATGATGATGATGATGATGATGATGATGATGATGATGATGATGATGATGTCGATGAAGCAATGTGTCATAATATGTGTTCCCGTGACGTGTTTGCATTCTGCGCAAATTGCTAAGGAAACATCCTAACTTGGCTTCCGTTTTTAAATAATGGACGACGAATGGGTCAGCACACGAAGAAACACCAGAAAAACATGGAAGATGGTAAGAATTGTAGCAAATGCGTTCATGGAATAATTCCTGAAACCGAGAATGCATTCATTCAATCATTCAATTAAACTTGTCATTTTCAGAACCTCGCTCCCATGACAACCTTCCGGAAAACCTCTCGATCATAAGCAAGATGTCCCGCGCCCGATACACCCATCTGGAGATCATCCGCCACACCATCTTCTCTTTGGCCTTCCTCTTCCTCTCTTCCCAGGCAGGTACCAGTCCATTATTTTCTCTTTAAACTTTCGTTTCACGTGACCAAAATATTTCAGTTGTCTTTGTTTTATCATCTTCAATAGCCAATCTTTTTCAATATTCAGCTGTTGAAGTATGCATGCATTTGTTCTTTTTTTTTTAAAATCCAAGATATTCTTAGAACTCGTCTATAACATTTATATTCAAGGGCATTTATGCGCTGTTCAGCTTGTTTAGTAAGTGTCCAGGTCTCACAGGCGTATGTTGCAATGGGAAAGATGTATGCTCTTAAAAATCTAATTATTGTAGTTATATCTGTCCCACTCCACAATTTATACAGTTGTTTTAGTCTTTGAAGAGCAGTAGATATTCGTCTTTTAACTTCTTTCATTGTGTCACCATTGTTGGTAATCAATGACCCAAGATATTCAAAACTTTCAACCACCTCCAATTTTTCCTCATTAACATATATTTTTTCTCCATAGTAGTTTTATCTGTAAGCATTATCCTTGTTTTAGCTATGTTAAGATATAAGTTGTGATTTTTACTATTCAATTGGGTTGAGGTTATTAGGTTTTCTATACCATTCTGTGTTGTGGATAGCAATACTATATCATCAGCATACCGAATCTCTGGTATGTCATGACTACCGATATTTAGGGCATCATATTGCTGAGAATGTATTAGGATTAGTAAATGTAAAGATAAGGAGTCGAAATAGGGCCAAACGGCTAGGAATTCTCCCCCCCCCCCCCTTGTCATCATCATCAAGTGTTATGCCAGCTGGCGTATGCGTTTATGACTCTCCACAGATCTCGGTCTTTGGTGTTCTGGATAAATTTCGCTGTTGATATTCCTCCATGCCACCGTCGCAATTCATCCAGCATAATTTCTCTTGGTCTACCTCTGCCTCTCTTCTCCTTGATCTTTCCAGTTTTCACGATGTTTTTCAATGCCTCTCTTCTCATCACATGACCAAAAAAAAAAAGCTGTTTGCCTCTTTCTTATTAGTGTACATAATGTTCTAGTTTCATTAGCCTCTTTCAAACAGCCGTTGTTAGTTACTTTGGCAGTCCAAGGAATTTTCAACATTCGTCTCATGATCGACATCTCTGTTGCTTCCAATCTTTTCCTAATTTGTTCATTTACATTCCAAGATTCACAGCCATACAGCAAAACTGGTTCTACATAGCACTTCAGCGCTCTCCTTTCTTACATTCAATGATAGTGATATATTGCATAAGCTATTCTTCATGTTCTGAAATGCAGCCTTTGCTTGCCCTATTCTGCTCGTAATCTCTGTTGTGCATCTTCCATCTGATATTATAAATGCCCCTAGGTATTTAAAACTATCCACTTGGTTAAGAATGTTCTCTTCTATTTCTATTTCACATTTTTTGTGTCACCTTGTTCTTTGATATTACCATTATTACTGTTTTCTTGATGTTCAAAGGGAATCTTTTCTTTGCACTCTCTGTTACTACAGTATCCAATAATTGTTGTAAATCTGTTGCATTATCCGCAACTAATACAGTGTCGTCTGCATAGCGTATGTTATTTATATTATAACCTCCGATTAGTGTTCATGGCGTCTCTTTGATCTCTCTCATTATTACTTCGCTATACAGGAAAATAGATCCGGTGACAAAACACACCCCTGTCGCAATCCTAGTTTTATCTGTTCATAATTACCCTCTTTATTTCCTATTTTAATTGCTGCTACGTGGTTTCTTTAAATAT
Organism: Cepaea nemoralis; assembly: GCA_014155875.1. Taxonomy (NCBI): domain Eukaryota; kingdom Metazoa; phylum Mollusca; class Gastropoda; order Stylommatophora; family Helicidae; genus Cepaea; species Cepaea nemoralis. The sequence goes on along the minus strand of JACEFZ010005976.1, from coordinate 267,745 downwards.
TCTTTATTATTCTGAGATCTTTCCCATCAATGTTAATATCTTCCAACAACTCTGCAACTGAGCAGAGCATGGCACTCACTTGTCCTGACAGTCTCCCCTTATACGAAAAATAAATCTTAAAAAAAGTGTTGGAATAAACAGGAATGGAAGGCAATATTCCTGGAAGTAGCGGCAGAGGTAGTATAATACGGCGGTATACATAGGCCAGTAGAGCATGATGGGCAGGAAAGTGCATGAGGGAGAGGGAACTGGTAGTGGATTGAGATTCTTTCCAGCTGGTTGTGATCAGAGATCATCATCATCATCATCATCATCATCATCAAGTGCTCTGCCAGCTGGCGTAGGCGTTAATGGCTCTCCACAGATCTCGGTCTTTTGGTGTTCTAGATCAACTCTGCTGATGATATTCCTCCATGTCACCGCCTCAGTCCATCCAGGATCATTTCTCTTGGTTTGCCTCTGCCTCTCTTCCCCTCGATCTTTCCAGTTGTCACGGTATTCTCCAATGTCTCTCTTCTCATCACGTGACTATAGAAAGCTGTTTGTCTCTTTCTTATTTATTGTATATAATGTTCTAGTCTCATTAGCCTCTTTCAGACAGTCGTTGTTAGTTACTCTAGCAGTCCAAGGAATTCGCAACATTCGTCCCAGGAACCACATCTCTTTTGCTTCTATCAGCGATACATTCTATAGAAGATAGCGATGAAGGATGTTGCTGAGAAATACATTCCAAGGTATTTATTTGCACACATAGCAGTGGAAGAGAGAAGTAGATATCAGAGGACGCACTGGACAATATAAAAATTGAAAGCTGTAGTGACCACAACGGGCGTAATGGTGTAATGGTTATGACCTTATTCTGACAATGATATGAGTACGATTGGAAGAATGTCAGCTCTCGTCGTTTGCTACGGGAGGAAAACTCCAGCTAACAAGTCCTCCTTGCTTTCAGGCTGACAAAATATAGGGTGTATTTTTAATGACTGCAGTGTTTGAAAATATTGCCGGTCCAAGTTTTGTATTCATCGACTGTAGAGTTCATGCAACATAATAGATAAATACAAAACTTGGACCGGTAATATTGTCAAACACTGCACAGTCATTAAAAATACACCCTGCTTATCTTCACATACTTACATTAACTTCCCGCCACAGGACTTTAAAAAAAAACATAGCGGCCATACAAGCATCTTTCATACTTCTATAAGTCTGATGAATACCCGCGAATGTATTTCTTATGTTGTTTCATTGACCTAAAGAATTCCCCAAAAACTGACATGCCTGTATCTACAGGGTGTATTTTTAAAGACTGTGGTGATTTTGAAAATAATGCCGTTCCAGGCTTTGTATTTACCTTTTATGTTGCACGAACTCTACAAAGGGTGAATACAAAACTTGGAACGGCAATATATTTAAAAATGCCACATTCATTACAAATACACCCTGTAGATTCAAAAGTGGCTGCCACACGTTGTAGGTGTGTATGCAGACAAAGTCATGACTCAAATGTCAAGGGCAGAAAGTATTGGAATGACGCAATCCCCATTGTCTGCTCCAGACAAGGCATCCACAGAAGAGGGAGGAAGAAGCTTACAAGAAGACCATGATGGTCAAGTCAGACATTCCAAAAACTATGAACACCTGCATGAAACAACACAAACTGAATCAGGGCCGAAGGATAATAATATATAGCTAAGTATGACCGCCCATTTGGACAGAAGGGCTATGTATCGCTATCAGATTGCCATTGGAGATTAATTAATTATTCATAGTATTGAAATCGCAGATTGCCATTGGAGATTAATTAATTATTCGTAGTACGGAAGTCGCAGATTATGGTTGTCACTAGAAAGAAAGAAAGAAATTCAACAATGTAACTTACTGGTAACTTGGAATATTCTTAAACAAGTGAATGGGTACAACTATCTTGAAACAGCCATAACATCTAATGGGAGGTTTCTTGGAGAGATTAGAACAACAATCGTTATGGCAAAGGTAACCGATTGAAAGATGGAACACATACTGACCAATAAAAAGATGTCAGTTGCAACAAGAGAAAGTGTTGAAGTGCTACATAGAACCTGTACTTTTGTATGGATGTGAAGCGTGGACAATGAGCAGACAAGCTGAAAAACATCTAATGGCAGTGGAGATGTGGTGTATGAGGAAATTACAAAGAATATCATGGACATACAGAAAAGCAAACGAGCAAGTCCTACAAGAAGCAAATTAGAACCGTAAACTGTTTAAAGAAATTAGACGTTGACACTCACATTTTTGGACATATTATAAGAAGAAATAAATAAGATAACTTGGTGACAACTGGCAAGATTGAAAGGAAAAAGAACAAGTTGAAGGCAGATAAGTAAGTATCTGGATTGGATTGGCCACGTGGCATGGTCGAGACAAGAATACGGATTAGATCCACGACTCTGGTGATCGTGCGAGATGGAGAAACAACCGCTCACGTTTATCGGCATGGCACATTGCTAATGATGATTGAAGTCATCCGATTATGTTCATCCACTGTCTGCTACTCTCAACAACTCTGTCCTTCAGCATAAGAGTTTGTCTGATTCACATTTTCATAGGACGCTGTTCGCTCGACCTGTATTTTGTCTCCGGCTCTTACCCATTTATTGTGCCGTTCCAGTTCTTTTTCTTCTTCTTTCGTTCGCTTGAAATATGTCTATAACTGCAATGTTGTCTCTTGTATGAATCTAACAGTCTTGTTTAGTTCACTCAGCGGTCCATAGAGTTTATCTTCCACTGTTGTCTCTCTAGGCTAGAAGGTTCGCCTGGATATGTTGTAGTTTGGGCAATCCTGGAGTATGTGCTCTGCTGTCTGCGACGCCAAACCACATGTGCACATGGCTGAGTCACCAATCTTGAATTATGTATACATATGGTTGCGTAATCTATTGTGTCCTGTTCTGAGGCGCTGAATAATGACCTGATCTGGTCTGTTCATAACGTGGTAGTCGTCTTGAGTAGGGTTTGGTGGCCTTCTGACTGATTTGATCATTCTTTTCTTTTGGTGGTATGTAATGGGTACATCAGGTTGTTCTTCATTTGCACCTTCCTTAGCCAATCGATCAGCTCTGTCGTTTCCGGGTACTCCACAGTGGGATGGTATCCACTGTATGGTGACCTTATGCTAACTGTTAAGTTCAGAAAGTAGTGTACTTAAAAAAAAAATGATTGCATATCCTTTACAGGACATCGCTGTCAACATCAGCATCTTTCAGCTGATTGTTAATTTCTTGGCAAGATTACGCTCAGTAGTTTGCCATTGCATTCTGAGCGGCCGGCTCACATACCCCGTAAGTTACCGACGCGGTTCGAACCACTGCTGATTCTCACCGTCGTCACGTTACTTACGAGAGTATACGATATTACGGAGAAAAGTTGCTAAACTCTAGGCCAGTGTCCTTAGAACTGGCAATTTCCCAATCAGGAGTGCCTCTATTACTGATTTTGCATCTGCCAATATCACCACATGTTGTGTACCATGGCTGGTATTACGTAATTTCTATGTTGATTTCTTGATTGCCTTAATTTCAGCATTATAGTTATGGCAGTACTTTCCTGTTGGAACTCTGGCCGTGTCCCTAGTATTATTTGGGTATTCTATGTACACTTCCGCTCCTCCATTTCGAACAGCATTTTGTACTGACCTATCTGTGTAGACTCGGATCCAGAGATCCTGTGAGTATTCGTCACCAAGGAAGCTGAGAGTGGCTGTTCTGCGCTGTACACTGTTCCGTTCTTACTTGTCAAATAAATGATTCAAACTGTATAGCTGCCACATAATTAGCTTTTCCCAACGCAGGCCCAATCCTCCAAGGCCCCAACACCAGGAGCCCAAGCACCAAACTTAGAGAAATTCAGACAAGAAGCACTTGTGGCTCACAACCAGAGGAGAGCATGGCACCAGGCACCTCCTGTCAAGCTTAGGTGAGACTAGCTTAATCATACTTGAGGTTGTTCAGTTTTACATCTACTAGGTATGTTCATTTGTTTGTTCATTTACATTCCAAGATTCACTGCCATACATCAAAACTGGTTCTATACAGCATTTAAGAAAGAGAGTGCTGAAATACTATATAGAACCAGTTTTGGTATATGACAGTGAATCTTGGAATGTAAATGAACTAATTAAAAAAAAAACTTAGAAGAGACAGAAATGTGGTTTTTGAGACGAATGTTGCGAATTCCTTAGACTACCAAAGTAACTAACAACGATTGCCTGAAAGAGGCTAATGAAAATAGAACACTATATATAACAATAAGAAAGAGACAAACAACTTTCTTTGGTCATGTGATGAGAAGAGAGGCATTGGAGAACATCATGATGACTGGAAAGATACAGGGGAGGAGAGGCAGAGGCAGACCAAGAGAAATGATGCTGGATGGATTGAGACAGTGGCACGGAGGAATATCGTCAGCAGAGTTGATCCACAACACCAAAGATCGAGATCTGTGCAGAGCGATGAACGCCTACGCCAATTGGCAAGACACTTGATGACGATGTTGATGATGACTAGGTATATTCCGTGGCGAAGGTGTTACGGACGCAGTTCGTAATCTCGCATACCCGCGTTCAAAACACAAATGCGCGCGATTTGGCAGCAGACCGGTTGCGTTGGGTTTTTTTACGAAATGGTATGGGTACCGGTCGTTCAGAAAACAATGGCACACTACTGAACGTAAACTTGCCAAGACATCACAACAGCAAAAAAAAAAAATAAATAAAAAAATAAAATGCTGGTGTTGATTGCAATGCCCTGTAAAGGATATACAACTAACTTTGTTTTAACTAGGTATATGACGGCTCCGTGGCATAGGCTTTACGGACGCAGTTCGTAATCTCCCATACCGCGTTTGAAACACAGCTGCGCGCAATTTGGCAGTGAATCGCATTGCGTTGGGTTTTTTATGAAATGGTATGGGTGCAGGTCGTTCAGAAACTGAACGTAATCTTGCCCAGGAATCACGAACAGCCAAAAAAATATGCAGGGGTCGACTGTTACGTCCTGTAAAGGATATGCAACTAACTTTTAACTAGGCCAATGAGAGTGCATGAGGCGGGAAAACTGGCAGAAGATACAGATGCTTTTGTCATGGGAGCTACGTTCTGCAGTGGACCTGCTACCCGAAAGAGACTTGATCTATGGCTCTTATCATTCAATCTCACTAACCCCTATTTTACCGTTCGCTCACATAAGCGCCTCCTTTTCCCCATTGCGGATATTCTCCTCTCGGGCGGCTAGACCAATCGCTGGGCTTGTGACTTTTTTAACCTTTAGTCCATTGACCCGCTTTAATCACACATCCGGTTAATTCAATCCACTGATAATCATCACACGCGTTGATTGTTTAAGATTTATTCACCCACAAGGATACATATTGTCATGTAGTGTTTTTCATGTAGTTTATGTGTCGGTTTATGTTTGTTTGTTCTGTGCTGACAAAGGCTTTAGCCGCAACGTCCAGTTTGTTTCTAGTAATCGCGTTCTAGTAAAGCTCACAATCTACTTCTCGTTTTTTTTAAAAATTCATTCAATCTCAGGAGATTCTGTCAAGGAAAGGGGAAGGAGGAGAATTACTACGGAAACTGACGAGTGCATTACAAAGAGACTTCATACACAGGGGAAGTAACTACTGGGGAAGCCAGATTACTTTAATATTGCCCTTGCCAAATGTAACAAATGTAAGCCTAGAGAAACAGCAGTGGAAGATACACTATATACCACTGAATGAATTAAAAACAAAGACAACGAAGTTCATTCAAGAGACAACATTACAGATGATATAGACACATTTCAAATGAACCAAAGAAGAAGAAGAAGTGGTAAAAAAGAAAGAGAACACATTGCACGATGGTTGGGATTCTCGGGGAAAGCATTTCAACAACGATTTCTGTCATATACATGCCTGCACGCATGTTATCATTATCATCATCATCATCACCATCATCATCATCATCATCATCATCATCATCATCATCATCATCACCATCATCATCATCATCATCATCACCAAGTGCCGTGCCGATAAGCGTTAGATGTTATATTTCGCTATCTCATGCGATCACCAGAGTCGTGAATCAACACAGTGTTCTTGTCTCGATCATACCACGTGGCCAAGCCATTCAGGTATTTACTTCTCTTCCTTCCCTTTGTTCTTTTCCCCTCAATCTTGCCAGTTGTCACCATGTTCTCAAATTTATTTCTTCTCATGACGTGTCCAAAATATTGTGACACGCATGTATCACAGTAACAAATAAAAATAACAAAGGACCTTTTTTCATGACTTGATATAGAGTGTATTTTTAATGACTGTGGTATTTTTGAAAATATTGCCGTTCCAAGTTTTGTGCTTAATTTTTATGTTATAGGAATTCCACAGAGGGTGAATGCAAAACTTGGAACGGCAATATTTTCAAACACCCCACACAGTAATTAAAAATACACCCTATATATATTTGGTATATGGTTCTAGTCCCATAATGTATAGACCAATGGTGCGATCTATATCGCGCTGGCCACTTTTACTTTCCATAACATTTCCTGGCGCCAAATTTAAGTAGGCCGACCTCACAGAGCCCAGCTTACTTAAAATAAAAATATCACACAAGGGTAATTCGAACCCATAACACAGGGTCTGTGGGCAAGCATGCTACCCACAGCACCACGGCAGTTTCACATATATGATCTTGCTGTTTATATAGTAAGAGTTGAGTTGAGTTGAGTTAAGTCAAGAACCGACATCACAGCACTCACGACTCAAGACATTCCCATACTTGCTGTGTCCCCATATTCGACAGTCAGCGAAGCTACCCAGTGCTAATCGTACGCGTAGCAGTCTGATTAGTGTCCGTCCGGCCTTTCCTCGGAGTCCCGAGTGTCGGCAGAACCTCTGGTCACTCCCTTGCAGCGCCATTCTTTCCATGTCGTGATAATCTTTCTGTTCTTCTGCACTATACACACGATTGTTTATATACTATCTCAATGGTAATTAAAATGCCAGTTATCATTACTATAAGGGTTGTAATTAAAATAATTATTTGTTAATTATAATGATGACATTGTTTTCAAACTAATAATGATGGCAGCGTTGACGACGATGTATTGATGCTGATTATGGTGAATGACGATAGTTACGATGAAGGTGATGATGATGATGATGATGATGATGATTACGATGATGATGATGATAATGACGACGATGACGATGATAACGGTAATGCTGATAATAAGTATACTGATGATGATAGTGAAAATCATGACAATGATACTGATAATAGTTATGATGATAATGATGATGATAATAATGATGATAATGATGATGATGAAAAACTTCTACGACTCACTGAAAGCGGTCTATGGTCCTTCATCACCAGGCATAGTTCCCCTCCTCAGTGCAGACGGGGGAACATTGGTCACCGATAAGAAAGAAATCCTCCAACGCTGGGCAGAGCATTTCAGCAAAATCTTAAATGCAACTTCCTTCTTCGATGATGAAAGCATCAACTGCCTTCCTCAAGTTCCCACAATGAGACACTTGATGACCTGCCAACCATAGTGGAAGTAAACAAAGCCATCCAGCAACTCTCCAGCGGCAAGGCACCTGGTCCTGACTCCATCCCAGCAGAGATATACAAGGCAGGTGGGCCGGTCCTAACAGAGCAGCTTCACCAAGTCTTCACAAACATATGGATGAACGAGACCATGCCACAAGATTTTAAGGACGCGTCAATAGTCCACCTTTACAAACGTAAAGGAAACCGCCAATCCTGTGACAACCACCGAGGCATCTCCTTGCTTTCAATTGCAGGGAAGATACTCGCCAGAATTCTTCTCAATCGCCTCACAGCCCATCTCGATCAAGGTCTTCTTCCTGAGAGTCAATGTGGCTTCAGAAAAGAACGTGGAACTGTTGACATGATTTTCGCTGCAAGGCAGCTGCAAGAGAAATGTCAGGAACAGAACTGCGAAATGTTCTCCACTTTCATTGACCTTACCAAGGCTTTTGATACAGTCAGCAGAGAAGGACTGTGGAAGATTATGGCAAAATATGGCTGTCCACGAAAGTTTGTCCAAATTGTGCGGCTATTTCATGACGGCATGCAGGCAAGAGTACAGGAAAATGGTGAACTGTCTGAACCATTTCCTGTCACCAATGGAGTGAAGCAAGGATGTGTCCTGGCACCAACACTGTTCAGCCTCATGTTTTCAGCCATGTTGATGAATGCCTTCGAGAACGACGACATTGGAATAGACATCAACTACCGTATGGATGGAAAGTTATTCAATCTCAAAAGGCTGAAAGCTAAAACCAAAATTAACAGCGGCACCGTCAGAGAGCTCCTGTTTGCTGATGATTGCGCTCTATACGCCAACTCAGAGGCGGACATGCAACATAATGTTTCAGCTTTCTCACATGCCTGTGCCAACTTTGGGCTCAATATCAACTTGGAGAAGACTGTAGTTATGTACCAGCCAGCTCCAGGGAATAATCACACTGTGCCGAATATCAAAGTGAATGATCATAGACTAAGTGTTGTGGACAAATTCACCTATCTTGGCAGCACCGTGTTACAAGCTGCCACAATCGATGACGAAGTGAATGCAAGAATCTCCAAGGCCAGTGCAGCCTTTGGCAGACTGTACAAGAATGTATGGGACAGAACTGGAATAAGCCTGCAAACAAAGCTAAAAGTCTACAAAGCAGTTGTATTATCCACACTGCTATATGCTTGTGAAACCTGGACTGTTTATCAGCGACACGCTAGGAAATTAAACCACTTCCACACAGTCTGCCTAAGGAAGCTCCTGAAGATTAAATGGCAAGACAAGATTCCAGACACTGAAGTCCTAGAAAGAGCATCCATGCCCAGTATCCACACTCTACTGATGAAGAATCAGATTCGCTGGGCTGGTCACTTGACTCGCATGCCAGATCACAGACTCCTTAAACGAATTTTCTACAGCGAACTGCGTTGTGGTAAACGCTCCCAAGGTGGCCAGAGGAAACGTTTTAAAGACACTCTGAAAATTTCACTGAATGCTTTTGGAATTCATCATGACACCTGGGAGGCTGCAGCCAGAGACCGAAATTCGTGGCGTGCATCATTGCACAAAGGTGCAGTCATATGTGAGGCAACCAGGACTGCAAGAGCTGTGAAGAAAAGGCAGGACAGAAAAACCACTGCAGGAAATCCTCCTCCAGAGACGTCAAGCATTCTTTGCCCACATTGTCAAAGAACATTTCGAGCCAAAATAGGCCTTATCAGCCATCTTAGAACCCACGGCTCCACACCTTCAACCCCACTGGATGAAATGAATGGTCATCATCATTCTTGATGGACAAACAACACAACAATGATGATAATGATGATGATGACGGTAATGCTGATGATAATGTATACGTTAAGTAAAATGATGATGATAGTAAAAATAAAGACAATGATGATGATAAAGATGTTGATGACGAATGAAAACGTTGATATTGATGATGATGATGAAGATGATGATTACAACAAATAACGATGCTGATGATCATGACGTTAATGCTGATCATAATTATAATGATGCTGCTAGTAAACATAAATACGATGATGATGATGATGATGATGATGATGATGATGATGATGATAAAGGTGATGATGACGAATGATAATGACGATGATGAAGAAATACAATTTTAATGATGACAATGGTGACGAAGAAGATGACAACGACGAATGATAATGGCGATAATAATGATGCTGATCCCGATGATAATGATCATGACCACAATTACAGTGATGATGATGATGATGATGATGATGATGATGATGATGATGATGTTGATGATGATGATGATGATGATGATGATGATGATGATGATGATGAGTAGGAAGAAGATGATAATAATTTTGCTAATTTGTTCACTCGCTTTGAAGTCAAGCGTAGTCCATACACATCCCACTACTTCTAGAGCACTGGGCTGATTTTTGTATGTGGATTAGCTTTCACTATTACCAGTGCCCCTCGCCATCTGGCGAACCCATTTCGACTTCAAATGTGATGATAGGGATCTCCGTGGCGAAGTGGTCAAGCCGTTTGACTCGGGCTCCGAAGGTTGTGGGTTCGATCCCGGGCCCCGTCCTTCGGTTCACGAGTTACATTTTTAGGAGACTCCTGTGGGTCGTCGATAGAGTTACGGAGTTCGTGCTTGGTGCGACGCTTTCCGCGCTGCGGAAAGAGACCGATCCATATGGGATAAAACCCGGCGCAATGAAGTCGACCCTGTCGACTTTTTATGTGATGATAATGATGATACTAATGATGAGGCACATAGAGGAAACACTAGTGCAGGAGTTTCACCCACGTTCTCATTATCTTGCTTTGCGTGTAGTCCAGAGTTGAACAAGCTAGCCCAAGAGTGGGCTGAACATTTAGCCAAACAGAACAAATTTGAGCACAGCCCAGCGGATAGGAGAAAGGGGATTGGGGAAAACCTTGCGGCGCACACCAGTGTGCTCAGTGGTAAGATGCGTAAGCTGGTTAGCTAATGTGGTCGTTGTTGTGTTGTTGTAGTTGGGTTGTTGTTGTTGGGCTGTTGTTCTTGGGTTGCTATTGTTGTTGTTGGTTAATTGTTTTTATTACCGTAGTTGGTATTGCAGTAGTTATTTTTGTTGTTGCAATTGCTGTTGTTTGTGTTGTTGCTATCGTTGTTGCTGCGTGTTATATTGGTTATTGACGTAGTCCAGTCACGTGCTACTACTTCTAGTGTACTATAATGATTTGTTTGCGCGTGGATTAATTTTCCATTTTGCCGGTGTCTCTCGCCATCAGGCAAACCCACCCCGACTTCTGAGGTACTTGTATTTTACAGATGGCTGGCTCGGCAAAACTTGGTGGAGTATTGATGCATGACAAGGCAGACATGATTGCGGCCTTGTGGGAGCACCTGTACACCTCGGAGGAGCAAATGGATCACCATAGTCTTGCAAGAATGAGGCAGCGAGGAGTGACGAGGGGATCTGGCCGACGCTCGACGCTCAGAAGAAAGGCTAGACGGACATATAATCAGATTGCTAATGGAACTATTAGTGTTGAAACTCTTCGCTGGCTGCTGAAGATGGGGACGTAGCGATTATGGGAATGCCCCAAATGCTGTGATGTCGGTTCCTAAATCAATCAATCATGGTGTCTTTGAGGTCGTAACCTCTGGTGCTTTCGTTTTCGCCTTTCTTGTGTTCAAAGCCTAAAGCTAAGTTCTCTTCAAAATTCTCCGTGTCTCCTCCTATACCATGATTTCGTGGCGAATGTAACTGTATTATTGTTACCTCTAATCTCGCCTGTTCTTGTCAACTGTACTTGTATCGTATAACCTCCGATACAAGGTTGATACATGGCACTATGCTTGAATGATTTTGACACCAGAAGGCCTGCTATTTAACGTTACAAATAATACTCTCTCTGGCACAGCCTAGTATCCTTTAAATCAGGGGTGGCCAACCTTTTCAGCAGGCGGACCAAATTTCAGAAATATTTCTTTACGGGCCACGCACCTAATTATATTGTTAAATTAAAGTAAACAAGCAAGCGCGCTACAGCTTCGACCACATCGTCGTTTCCCACTCCGCGGGCCGCAACATGACTACCGGCGGGCCGCATGCATCCCGCAGGCCTCGTGTTAGCCACCCCTGCTTTAAATGATTATGATCTTTCCAGATTCATAACAATGGCTACACTTCTTTGGTGCTTATTTCCCTCTAGAATTGATCATTTTATAATTGTTGGAACTCGTTATTCCTGTCCCTTTCCATCTGGTCTCAAACATTCCTAAAATGTTCATGTCCAGCATTTTATTTTGTTGTTTGATATTCTCTAATTTGTAAATTACCGTCTCTGCATCCGAGACGGAATAAGAAATGATGTTATCAGGCAGAAAGTGGGATCAACATCTTGTGCCACAGATACTGATAGACAGAAAATCAAATGGTTTGGTCATCTCGTTAGAATGCAGCACCGTCAACAGCCAACAAGCACTGGCCATAAATGAAAGAAAATCCCCTACGAGATCAAGAGGACGCCCGCGAAGAAAATGGATTGTACAATCACACGGAATGACACTATTCAGTTCCGTCCATGGGGCGCTGGAGAGCCTGTTACTCCTACCATCGACGTTTGACGGAGATGATGATGATGATGACCATCACTGAGAGCATTCCTTATCTATTCATTACGCAATGTTAATCTGGTGTACTGTCATCATCTTGCTCTTATCTAGGTAACTTGGGTTCATACAGGCAACAATAAATCTGCTCGCTATGAGAATCAAATATTTATTGTATATACAGTTACAGTATGCGTTGACGCATATTTCATATCACATATAGTTAATCTCAAACACAGAGTTGTCATACAACAATCTAGCACACTATCTAGCCTATGTATATATATATCTATGAATATCTATTGAGTCCCTCTCAGGCAGGCCTTGTTGTCTCTCTCAAGTCCGTCTGTCCTCTGCCGGTCTCCTCGTGTCCTAACCCGACACGGGCGGTAACTCTGTCCGAGTTCCCCGTGGACCCCGCATTAGGCGGGCCACATCAGTGTCCACGGAATCATGGACTCGGTGACCAGCTCTTTCGAGAAGGTTCTAGATTGCTCGGGTCCTGAGCGACTCCATGCTGTCCCTTGGGCTGGAGTTGCAGCCCTCTAATAATATATATGAAGGTGAGGCGGTGACAGGATCCCCCCTCCCCCCTGATATGATTGGTTCTTGGGTAATTAGATCTGTTCTAATTCTGTCACCGAATCACATAAAGTTGGTGTTTGTAGTTTGGTGGATAGTAACCTGGTAAACTACCTACTAGCACTACAACTCATGTATTCTCCCATACACCACTTCTCTGATTTGGTAAAGAGATCACTCTGTCTCCTGTGTCCTTAATAATGCTTATCAGACCGAAGTTACGTGACGTTTAAGTAGTTGTATTTACAACCCGCCCTTCTCAAAGTACCCAACTGGTACCCAGACAATTAACCTCTTGTATTAAAGAGAGTTAACAGGACCGAAGTCCTGGCTAATTAAGTACACCTTCAAATCTTGATCTGTGTGTGCATTTCAATACATTTTTACTCTCGTATGTTATATACTGCTAAATATGTAGTTTCCTCGTTATTTTATCCCCCTCATACTACAAGTGTCCCTGTTGGCTTGTTAGTGTGCTTGACTAATAAGTTGATGTTTCTAATAAAGTGACTGTATTTTAAATTGATAGTGTTGAGTTTTGAGGTTTGTGTAACGTGCGTGCTGAATGTGTGGTGTCTTTCCAAGCGTCACGAGTTGGGATAACCTCAATCATGAAATACTGCACTGTGTGCAATACATGATCAGGCATTCCAAGTAGTGGTGCTTAGATGTATCCTAACTGCTAAACTAAGTATATTACAGTAACTACTAAATTAAACTCACTATTAAATTAAGTACTACACATGTATTGACAAATTAGACAAGTCATGCACTTTTACATGGAAGACGCAGACAAATTACAATGAATACGTTTTGCGTACAATTTGTCCGCCAAGTGTATCGTTCTCTCATTTAATCCTTTCACGCAGTCAATCACTCACCTTTCATTCAAAATAGTATTTGGTTAAAATATATAATTAAAGTTGAGGTAAGTGTTATTGCCCTTAGAAAAAATGGGCTAGGCGATATTTGCCCTTTACGAAAATACGTACTTTTTGTACGATGCATGAAACATAGGTCACAATTTAAATAGAGACAATTGTATAGGACGGTTATTTAGCCTATGCATGGCACCGCCTGTAATATTAATGTAGAATATGTACAAATTACAGGTTAACACAATTTATATACATCATTAATGGAAATATAATACATATTTAATCCTAAACTAATTAATTAATTAAATAACTAACTCCAACGATGATGTGCGCGTTGTCGTTCTGTTGTTAGCGTGTTATGCCATGAATGTTAAAGTTAGTATGGCTGTCTCTTGAGTGTTGTAGTCGTTGTCGTTCTGTTTCGGCTGTTTGCAAAGTTTCGTAGCAACAGCACATACGGATTGTTCTTAATGTCCCGTATGAAATATTACAGTGTTCAGAGTCAGTGCACTTGATATTATTGGTTGAAACAAACACAGTTACTGTTTCTTGCTGGAATCGTTCTAGCGTTTAGGCACTTAATGGTATAGTTCTCAAAGTAACGTATCATGTTCTTGGGTGTTGTAATTAACCTAATCACTGAGAGTACTCTAGCAGGTGTAGAGTTACACTGTTATATGAAACCGACTAAAAGTATCACAGTTTATAATATGGCTAATGGTCAATGTGATAAAGAGTCATTCTACTGGCGCATTTACTTGCCGTGATAAAAGGTCAGCCATAATATTATCGGTGCCCTTGATATGGCGTATTTCAAAGTCGAAATCCTGAAGTAGAAGACACCATCTTTGTAACCGGTGGTTTTTGGGCGACCCATGGTTAAGGACTAATAATGGCGAACTGTCTGTGAGGACCACAAAATGACTCCCCAAGAGGAACTTAGATAATCTCAATATACAGAACACTAGGCTTAAACACTCCAATTCCACTGTGGCATAACGAGTCTCAGCCTTCTTTAGTTTGCGGCTCACATAGAGAATCGGGTGTGTTATGCCATCCACTTCCTGCATCAAGCATCCTCCTATTGCGATAGCGCTAGCATCTGTGGTCAAAATAAAGGGTAAATTTATGTTGGGTAATCGTAAGACTGGTGGATTGGAAAAAATATGTTTCAATCTACACATTGCATCATCTAAGCTGGTACTTTTACAAATTTTTGATGGATGATCTTTAGTTAACATATCAGAAAATACTGAGGTGAGTTCTGCCCAATGTGGAATGAATTTAGAATAATAGTTAATAAGACCTAGTAGACTTCTAATCTGTTTCTTTGTGGTAGGAACTTCTAGATTAAGGATCTTGGAAACAATTTTATCATCAGTCAACAATTTACCTTCAGAAATTCTATGACCAAGGAAGTCTATTTGTGTATAACCTATTTCAACCTTGGAAGGTTTGATAGTAAGTCCAAAAAGAGAGATTTGGTTGAAGACTTGTTTGAGAGTAAGTAAGTGAGAAGTCATATCAGAAGAATGGACGCATATATCATCAATATAGGATACTACATCTTTAATTCCGTGTAATAACAATCTTGTTAGTCTCACAAATGTGGCCGGTGCGTTCTTCAGGCCAAAAGGAAGATATAGCCATTCGTACAAACCGAGAGGTGTTGCGAATGCTGTTATATGTCTACAAGAAGGGTGTAGTGGGACTTGCCAATATCCTTTCGCTAAATCTGTCTTAGAAAATAAGGATGATTGAGCCATATTAAAAATAAGATCTTCACAACTGTTCATAGGTTCTGCATCCGTTGTTGTTCTTGTATTTAATACTCTATAGTCGATGCACAAGCGGATTGTCTGGTCTTTCTTTTTCACCAGGACAATCGGTGAAGAATATTGAGACATCGATTTTTGAATAATGCCATTCTTCTCTAAGTCTAAAATTTCTTTATCTAAATTCGATCTGTAATGGAGAGGAATAGAATATGGTCTACATTTGACTGGTCTCAGATCTGTCAGCACAATTGAATGTGTTATTTTATCAGTGCGTCCAGATTTGTTAGAAAAGATAGCTTTATACTCGTCAAGGATAGTCAAAATGTCTTGTCGCTGTTGTTGTGTCAAAGTGTCAGAGATATGTATGTCATTTATACTTCCGTCGTCAGTCATGATTGGTACAGGGATTTCAGTATTGTCCACGTCTGTCTGATTTATCACAGATGCTACTGTTTGTAAATTGTCTTCAATGTCATTGTCGTCGTCGTCGAGGTCAATTGTTGTCAATATGTCGTCAAATTTGTCGTCGTTGTCGATATCACAGATTGCCGGTAATGTCCATGTGTCTTCGTCGTTTTCGTCGTCGTAAGAGTGTGTCGTTAACGATGCTTCGTTTGTCGAGGTGTTATTTCGTCGGGAAATTGTCGTTTCGTCTGCGTCACTAGTTCGTTGCGTCAGTTCATTTGTCTCGTTGTCTTGTCTAGCATAGTATAGTTTCAACATATTTACATGGAATAATTTCAATTTTCCATTTACAGAGAATGTAGTAGGGTTATTCCCCTTGACCAGTTTATGACATATATCACAAGATGTACAAAATGTTTTAATGTCTTGGTCGAACTTTGGCCAATAAAACTGGGTCAGGACAATTGCCCTGGTCAATTCGTATCCCATATGACCTCCAAAAGGGGAGTCATGGGCTATTTTTAGAACTTTGTTTCGATGTGTTTGTGGTAACACTATTTGCTGTATCGTGGTCTGTTGTGTTGTGTAAAACCTAGTTAAGATGTTGTTCTGTAGCCTAAATGTCCACGATGCGTTCTTTGTTAATTTCGGTTTAAGACCTACTAACTTAAAGTATGGTGCTAGTGTAGGGTCATTTTTCTGTTCGTTTCCAAAATTGATGTTAGTTGAGTTTGGCGCTACTATTTCTAATGATTCCTGCAGTTGGTCAGTGTTGGTTTTGTGGGTTGTCTGTCGTGTGATTGCGTTTGTGTGTTGTGTGTTTTGTTGCACATCTACAGGTTTGGTACTTGGTAGCTCGGTAGCATCCTCAATTCGAGGTTTTAATTCGGTCGTATCGTTCATAGATTCGACCGCCCCTGCATTGTACACCTCGGTGAATTCTTTCTGAATTACCTCAGTGGTTGTCTCTCTTGGTATTTTGGCAGAATGAGACAAGCAAGAATGGTGTTTCTCTTTAGCGTCGCTGTTTGTGTGGTGGATACCGTGTTTTTGCTCCCACTTTTTGATTTCCTTTTCAGAGCATGGATGTATGTTGGGTAAATTACCAAGAATAATATCAGCGACTGGGTTGTCAAGGACAGCGCACAACACTTGTCCATGATATGAACGGTGTTCGAATTTCGACCAGAGCAAGGGGGTATCTCTCTATCGTACCTGAGAATGTGCGACAAGTCACATGTTTGCTTGTGTAGTCTTTAGTGTCTATTAATGTTTTCCTAACCCCACAGAGCGTTGCGCCGGAATCGCGAATTAATGTGCACTTTTTGTTGTTTACAAACCCCGTAGAAAAACTTAGCTTGCCTGTAGATGACAAAGCAGCGTTTGCTGTTTCATTTGAAATAGGGATTATGTGGCCACAATGTAGTGTTGTGTCAAGTTGGAACTTCGTACAGGTGTTGCACTTACTGTCTGTAATGGTGTTAATGACGTGTACAGCATTACCAAGCTCGTTTTCATTGTCTTGTTGATTATTACCTTCATTCAGTGACTCAATCTCTTCATCAGACGACGTTTCAACCATAGCAGCATTGGCTTGTTTCAATAACTTACGTCCCTCACAATTACGACTATAGTGGCCAAAACTTTGGCAAAAGTAGCATTTAATCGCTGTATGGTAAGCGTTGCGCTTATTTTTCTGCTTTTCCACCATCTTTTTGAGGTGGTTTGGGTAGGCAGGCGATTTGTCGCACATAGAGTAAGTGTCGTGATTGGAACCGCAATATTGGCATTTTGCTACTTTACCGACATTGGGGCGCGGTTTAAATCTACTCTCTGTTTGTTTAGCGTATCTGGTGTTTACCACTGCAGCTGCTGTATCGTTGTGACTAATGTTCAACTGAAAAATATCCCTATTTGCTGTGAAAAATGCATTCCCCTTTGCCTCTATTTCCTGAATACTCTTACAGTCCATCTGTTTTAAGAACTTGGCAAACGGTGTGGGGATGGTGCTAACTATTTTGTCTATAATAATAAGCTCTTTAAGTTTGTCATGGCTATTGTTGGTTTTAGCCGAGTTGATCCATTTTGTGCACACGTCCTGGACTGTACTGACATAATCTATAAAGGTTTGGTTTGGCTGTGGTGCTAATTTGGCAAATTGTTGTTGGTAACCTGCTGTATCTAAAGAAAAATGTTGGAGAATGCGTTGTTTTAGGTAGTCATAGTCTTTTCGCATTTCCTTTGGTACTGTCTCTATTACTTTTAGTGGTTCAAGAGCTAAATTCCTCATTAGAATAAATGCCCAATCTGATTTAATGATGTTATGGTAGGCCATGAGACACTCAAAATTTTCCAAATAGGCGCTGATGGAATCTCCTGCGCAGTACGCCTTCACGAGACCTTTATACTTATTATATTTTTGTTCTTCCTCTTTGCTTCTTAGCTTATTTATCGAGATTTCTGCGTTGGATTCAATCTCCATTTGTTTCAGTTTCACTTGCGTATCCGCATTCAATTGGGCTTGCTTGGCTGCCGCTTCCAGCTCCATTTGTTTTTCTTGAGCCTGCAATTGCATTTTCTTCTCTTCTATTTGCATTTGCATTTTCTTTTCTTCGGCCTCCATTTGCAATTTCTTTTCTTCGGCCTGCATTTGCAATTTCTTTTCTTCGGCCTCCATTTGCAATTTCTTTTCTTCGGCCTCCCTCTGCATCTGCATTTTCTTTTCTTCTCGTTCTATCGCTCTTTCTTCACGGGCAATGTTTTCTGCGTGCGTTTTCTGTGCCCATTCTGACAATTTCTCTTCTTTATAACCTAGTTTTATTCCTTGCTCAATGCATTTCTCTAAGGTAGACATTTTGTGTTTTACTTGTTTATAATGTTTATAAAGTTAAATCCCTTAGAAAAAATGTTGTGTAGTCGAAAATTTGGTTAACTCCCTTAATTATTAATGTGTAAATCAAAATGCAAGGTTATGTTGGTGACAAGGTCATGAATATGTAAAGAAATCAATATGAAACATAATAATACATTGATGAAAGATGAGAAGTACAGCTTAGAGTTACAATGGGTATGACATGAAACTTAGCTCTCAATCCCAGAACTCCTCGATGTTGTCTTGTACTCTCGTCACTGTTGGAAAGGTTTCATAGGTTGCACGCGGCACTAGTTGCGGAACAATCTGCTCGTGGAGTGAGAAAACATTAGTCACCGTCACAAAAAAAAATGTCAAAATAGTAACATGTCAAAATCGTTAAAGAATCAAAGTAATGAGGCACTGCGGAGGCAATGGTGAGACGTTGCCGAGGGACTCAGATTAATTATCTTTTATCGCTAGATAGCTACTAATTTTATGCAAACTTGTAAAGTTAACAATTACTTCGATTTAAACAAATCAATGTGTTACCAAAAATCAATGTGATATGATTAAATAAGTAATTTTACATGGCATTTAATAGCTCTTTCAGAAAACATTCTATGCCAAAACCGGAAAACTAGCCCCCAAAAAGCCTGTCATCATCTTGCTCTTATCTAGGTAACTTGGGTTCATACAGGCAACAATAAATCTGCTCGCTATGAGAATCAAATATTTATTGTATATACAGTTACAGTATGCGTTGACGCATATTTCATATCACAGATAGTTAATCTCAAACACAGAGTTGTCATACAACAATCTAGCACACTATCTAGCCTATGTATATATATATCTATGAATATCTATTGAGTCCCTCTCAGGCAGGCCTTGTTGTCTCTCTCAAGTCCGTCTGTCCTCTGCCGGTCTCCTCGTGTCCTAACCCGACACGGGCGGTAACTCTGTCCGAGTTCCCCGTGGACCCCGCATTAGGCGGGCCACATCAGTGTCCACGGAATCATGGACTCGGTGACCAGCTCTTTCGAGAAGGTTCTAGATTGCTCGGGTCCTGAGCGACTCCATGCTGTCCCTTGGGCTGGAGTTGCAGCCCTCTAATAATATATATGAAGGTGAGGCGGTGACATGTACTCTGTCACATGCTAGCGGGCTGGAGTCACCTGGCACACGTCTTTCTTGCAAATGGGCGAGGCTGCTCATATGGAACACTCATTGACGCCTCCTATCTGACATTGTGTGTGTTGTCCGATCACAAAGACTCATAGAGGTCTCCGTTGCCGAATAGATAAGAACACTCGCTCTTAAACTGTCGGTGTGCTGATGCCAACATTGCGAGCTCAACTCCTACACGGGTCAGTTGGATTAAAATGTTGACTTCTCGTCCTTGACTTGGGGACGTAAATTACAAGTACCTCTGACGTTGGAGTGGGTTCTCCTCATGATAAGAGACACTGGTAATAGGAATTGAGCTCCAATTGAGTTGAGCTAAGAATCGACATCACTGCACTCAGGGCATTCCCATACGTGCTACGTCCTGTCGTTCAACAGTCAGTGAAAAGTCATACTACTAATCATTCCTACCGCTATCTGATTGAATGTTCTCTTGGTCTTCCCACTCAGTTTTGAGATTCCTGCCGATCTCCCGTCATGTCATTCTTTCCACATACGGGTTCTCAATCTGTTTTCCCCGCCTTCTCCACCAAGTCCCACAGGAGCTCGACCACCTCTCCCTTTTCATAGGTAATCTACCACCAAGTGGTGCATTCCATGCCAGCCTATTAGCCAATTCATTCCTCCACACTCTCGCATGGCCAGGGCAAAAATCCATTCAATTCTCACAATCTGTGACTCCCCAAGCGAGGATAGCCATTCCACACAAAACATTCCTTTCTCCACCTTACTAAGCAAACTCCTTGAGTCCGTAATGAATGCAGTGTGTGTGGCAGTGGTCTCCCCCAACCAACGAAATGCAGCTGTTACTGCTTATAACTCCATTCTCATGCTGGAGGTCGTAGTCTCATATGCCAGACTCTCCTTTTTCAAGAATCGTCCATTAGCCTTCGCAATGAAACATCAACCACTACGTCTGTTTCTCATCACTGATCCATCGGTGTAGATGACCATGTCACCTTGATGTGTGTTACTCTGGATCAGTTGTTGCACCTCAAACTGTGCGGCCCGCTACCCATCTCTGCACTCACGACCCAGTGTTACTAGTAATAGGAAAAGCTAACCCGCACGCAAAATCAAGTCCGGTGCACTAAAAGTGAAAGCACTTATATTGAATACGCTTGAGTGTTTAAAATAAAAAAGACTAATGAACATAATGATGATTATGACATGTATTGGTTTATTGTTTATTCTACAAGGAATTAGGTAGTCACCGTTTCCCAATGGCTAGAGCTCTTTCCTTATGGCCCCGTGGTCATGTATTCGAATCCCTGTCCAGACGGACGTTTTACAGTTACATGGACACCCAGGTCTACCCATCGTAAAATGGGTACTTGGACATTCCTGGGAAGCAAAGACGATCGATATGACATTAACCACATCATCTTTTGAGGGTGGGTAAGTCTATAAAATATGGGGTTAGCACCATATATCCAACAGGCATCACGGGGCGTTAAAGAGTCATAGACTTTACTTTTACTACACGAACGACATTTTCTTTCACTGCACAATGACCTCGTAATGTAAATATTCTGCTGAACGGTTCTCATGTTACAGGGGATGCGGTGGTTGAAATGTGGTATTCAGAGATACAGAATTACAACTTCTCAAAACCCGGCTTTGCCATGAACACCAGTAAGTCATGCCTTCTTGTTTCTTCTTCTTCTTCCTCCTCTTTCTTCTTCTTCTTCTTCTTCTTCTTCTTCTTCTTCTTCTTCTTCTTCTTCTTCTTCTTCTTCTTCTTCTTCTTCTTCTTCTTCTTCTTCTTCTTCTTCTTCTTCTTCTTCTTCTTCTTCTTCTTCTTCTTCATCTGCCTCCTCTTCTTCTTTATTTTCTTCATCATCATCCGCATCGTCTTCTTCTTTATCTTTATCCGCTCCCCCTTCACCTCCTCCTCTTCGTCTTCTCCCTGTTCTTCTTCCTCCCCTTCTTCATCCGTCTCCTCGTCTTCTTTCTCTTCTTCCTCTTCTTCATCATCATCCACCTCTTCTTCTTCTTCTTCTTCTTCTTCTTCTTCTTCTTCTTCTTCTTCTTCTTCTTCTTCTTCTTCTTCTTCTTCTTCTTCTTCTTCTTCTTCTTCTTCTTCTTCTTCTCCTTCCGCCTCGGATTCTTTCTCTTCTTGCTCTTCTCCAGTATCATCCACCTCCTCTTCTTCTTCATCCTCCTACTCCTCTTACTCCTCTTCTTCTTCTTCGTTCCCATTCAGGCGTAAGTATGAATTAATCCATAGAAAACAGCAGACGTCTTAAGCTTGTAGACATCGCCATAGAGATTTTCCTAAAATGGAGCGGGTGTAGCCCAAAATACTGTTTTTTGCTCTGCATTTGTTGGACACTCCATCAACAAATGTTTAGCTGTCATTTTAGCTGCATCCAGCATTATCTCGTATGTTTAGTTATTTAAACATGTGGTATTTCAGTCTCTTGTAGTCTGTTCGTAGTCTGAAGCTTGTTGCTTGATTAGATCAACATCATTTAATAATGTTACACCTCATAAATCACATCTTAAGCATTCGGGAGAATAAACAGAAGCGCCGCCTAGACCACGGTGAGAACAGAGATTCTGCAATTGAAACTCGTAAAGTGTAGGTCTTAGACACCGCTGAGATGGTAAATGTTCTAAAATTAGTAAAGCTACGGAAAATAAAATATGTACTGGTTACGCATCGCTTGTGTGGTTCTGGAATGCAAATCAAAATAAACCCTTAAATCACTCAGTTGGACTAAAATGTTAACTTCTCGTCTTTGACTTGGGGACGTAAATTACAAGTACCTCGGAAGTCGTAGTGGGTTTGCCTGATGTCGAAGGACACTGGTAATCGGAAAAGCTCATCCACACGTAAAATTCAGCCCAATGCTACTAGACATAGCGTGTATGGACTACGCTTGAGTTCAAAGCAAGCTAACGCAAACAAAAATATTCAGTCATTAATATAAATATATTCTCTTCCTCCTGCCCCTCCTTACATTTGCTCCGGCAAGGTCATTTTACCCAAGTCGTGTGGAAGGATTGCCAACTGATCGGGGTGGGAATGTCCCAACAGAAAGCCGCCAATGGAATGTACATGTATGTGGCCAACTACCAACCCGCGGGAAATGTGATCAACTATTTTGATAAAATGGTGCTACCAAAAGCCAAGTGAAAGCAAGCCAACAACAACTGGTGTCATAGACATACCTGCACGCATGTATCACAGAAACAAATAAACAGAGCCAAGGACGTGTGACATGCAAATAGTTGTTACAGTTATTGTGTCATATGTGGTTGTTCATTTATACAGCATAATAATGCTTGCTTCGTAGGCGGTGGAATTACGGACGCAGTTCGTGATCCCGCATACCCGCGTTCCAAACACAGCTGCGTGTGATTTGGCAGCAGACCGCGTTGCGTTAGTTTTTTTTTAACGAAATGGTATGGGTGCCGGTCGTTCAGAAAGTAATGGCAAAACAGGGCTGGTGATGACTGCAACGTCCTGAAAAGGCTATGCAACTAAAACAAGAATAAAGAAATTGGTAGTCTATCTTTGAATAAAATTAATAAATTCGCGAAATGAGTATAATAAGTATATTATTTATAGTAAGTATGTCAGGTCATAGTCAGATATACCCGAGCTACCGTATGACAGTAGACGGTACTACCTGTTTTCTGTTAGCCCCGAATGTTGGTTGGGTGGCGCTAAACAAACCCGACACCCCACACTGTATCATCGGCTTCCGGTGGAGGACGGCAATTGGGAGGGTACAAGCCTCACTCTATTGCGAGAATATGCAGCCTAAAGACTAAATGTCATGGCAGGGCAGATCAGGCCATAGTCCATGATCGGCAATTGGTCTAGGATGGAAGCTCCGACAGGCGGACAGTTAGAGCATTGCATTGCTGATCCGGCAGCTTCTGCAGCTTGTCTTGTTCCAGATGTATTGGTGTGTTACCTTTCCTCTGGAGTAAACTAGACAGGCCGAGAGAGGGATCATGCTGCATGGGCAACACATGGTCTCTACAGTTCAGCCCAGGCTTTGTGCTATGAAGATGGATAACTCCACTTTACAAATTATCGTCTTTCAAGACATCAAGATGCCTGTCATTTATAAGAAACACTTAATTATATTAATAAATCTTGGGGATCCGTGAAGACCTCAAGTGAACCACCCTGTTTATGACCCATGCTAAAATAGACCTACAGCAAATGTTGATCGCAAAAGAAGATGAACAAATGACTAAATACATTCATCCATCGTGTGCCATGACAATAAAAGATAAGTGGAGTAAGAGTTGCAGCAGGATATAATAATAGAAAATAAGAACAGGTAGGAATGTGTAACTCCTGTAAAAAAGGAAGAGATACTAAAGACAGATAAAGAGTTCATACCTTACAACTTTTTCCGTTTATGTTTTAATGTTATGAAATTTTCTAATTTCATGTTTTTCTATAGATCTGTTTGTGTTTTTCCCGAGGGAGATTATGTGTCGAAACGTCGGATTCGTTGTATCGAAGCATATTTATTTTTATTTTATTATTTCTTAAGATATCATCATTGATTCCCCATCCCCATCCCCCCAGTCTCCTTCAGTGTGATTTACGTTTGTCGAAGTGGAATCCGTTGTACAGTATGTACACCGTGTCTGTATTTAGTATCTCATTTTGTCGAGGGCGTTACACGTACCTGTTTTTATTTCCTATAGCAATGACGATAGCGTAGACCAGTGTTTCCCAACGTGGGGCCCACGTCCCACAGTGGGGCAAGTCGATTGTTAAGGGGTGCAATTCGAAAATGGAAGAAATCGGCTGGATATAACAAAACGGGGAGACTTGAGACTGAAGTTAACTAAATTGGAACCTGACATAAAATCTCTTTGCAGTAAGCATCAAGCGCAAGGATCTCACTAAATTTAAATAATAAATAATTACTAATAATTAAAATAATATAGAAAAATCTTTCGTTAAACTTATTGTGTACTTGAATTGCAGTTCTCCATTATCTTCTTCTTCTTCAGCATTCCGAGCCATCGAGGTTCTTTGCTGCAGATACAAGCCGTCTCCATTCGTCTCTCTGGTTGACCTTCTCTTGCCAGTCGCTGATTCCAAGTGCTTGTAGGTCTGTATGTATATTATCTCTCCACCATCTTCTTGGTCTACCTCGGGGTCTACGGTCATTTATTTCCTGAGTGTAAGTGAGTTTTGTTTCCCTATTATCTTCCATTCTTTCTAAATGCCCTAGTTGCAGTCTATTAGCCTTCATGATACCAGTGATTAGCGGGGACTTAAAACAGATCATAAATGTCTTTGTTGCTTCTTCTTTTCCACTCATTTATTTCCTGAGTGTAAGCGAGTTTTGTTTCCCTATTATCTTCCATTCTTTCTATATGCCCCAGCCATTGCAGTCTATTAGCCTTCATGATACCAGTGATTAGCGGGGACTTAAAACAGATCATAAATGTCTTTGCTGCTTCTTCTTTTCCACTCTCCACTTTGTGTATCCCTCATGGGCCCAAAGATGCGTCTTAAGACTTTGTTCTCAAAGGTTTGTAACAAGGCTTAATCTCCTTTAGTTCTACTCCTGGTTTCAGAGCCATACAGCACAACTGGTCTAATCAGTGTTTTGTATATTGTAGTTCTCCATTATATGTTTTGAAAATTTACTTACTGTGTTTGCTCAATAATTTCCTAGTGATTTCTTCCTAAAACCTATCATTCAAGTTTCTTTAGTGAACATTTCACTTTTTGAATATTAAAAATAATGTATATGTTTGGGGGGGGGGGGGGGATAAGAATTTTAGAAAGTCTTGGGTGGGGCATAGCACAAATAAGGTTGGGAAACACTGGCGTAGACTGTCATGTTTTTACATCTCACATGATCACCAAAGTCGTGGATCAGCTCTAATTTCTTATTTCGACCAAAACATGTGGCCAAGCCATCCAGATATTACTTATCTGCCTTCCCCTTGTTCTTTTCCATTCAAACTCACCAGTTGTCACCAAGTTCTCCGGTTTATTTCTTCTCATATAGATTGCCCAAATAATCTTGACTGTCCACATTTAATTTCTCTAATCAGTTTATGGTTTTCGATTGCTTCTTGTTGAACTCGCTCATCGGTTTTTCAGTCTGTCCATTGTATTCTTTGCATTTTTCTCAGAAACCACATTTCCAACCATCAGATGTTTTTCTGCTAGTTTGCTCATTGTCAATGTCTCATATCCATACACAAGCACAGGTTCTATGTATCAATTCATATTTTTCTCGTTGCAATTGACATCATTTTATTGGTCAGTATGTTTTCCATCTTTGCAAAAGGCTACCTTCGCCATGGCGATTCTTGTTCTAATCTCTTCAAGGCACACTCCCCCTCCCCCAATCAGATGTTATAACTGTTCGGGGATAATTGTACCGATTCACTTGATTAAGAATATTTTAATATATTATAATACGTATATTAATTACATTGTGGTATTTCTTTCATCTGAATGACGGCCATATTCTCTGTCCTGTTACAATTTAATTCTAACCCTAGTTGCTCACTGTGTGAAATCTGGCAAATGTTGGACATTCTCATCATTATGTACCACGCCGACAGGCGTGGGTGGTATTGGTTCGTCACCTCATACGATCACCAGAGTAGTGGATCAGGTCTGTGTTCTTGCCCCGAATACGCCATTTGACCAAATTGTGAGCGGCACCTTGCAGTCTTGACAGACCAAAGTATGTGGATTGGAATCTGGCCAAAATTCCAACTCACAATGCCTGGGCAGAGCTTCAGAGAACATGTGGTGCCCAAACGACATGTTCCCTCTCTCGGCCTTGCCTTGTTTGATCCAGAGGAATGGATAACCAGTACGCCTGGAACAAGGTAGGCTACAGACGCTGGCGGCTCAGCGTCAAATCTCCGAGACCTCGCCACCACGAGCAGGAGGCGAGCGATGGCCAGACCCCAAACCCTTGGGACATGACATAGAGGCGTTAATCCAAAACCCGCAGGCAAGGGTCGTATACGCGCCCGGACCACTGGGCACGTACACCTGTCAAACGCAAGGTGGCCAAATTATCTAGATATTTATCTCTGTGTCTTCCCTTTGCTCCTTTCCTATCAAGTTTTCCATTTGTCACAAAGTTTTCAAGTTTATTTATTTTCATAACGTGCCCAAAAACAAAAATACGATTTTCATTCTTCTTGAAGGAATCTATCTTTCGGTTTTCAGATCTTCTTTGTATTGTCTACAGAAACCACATTTCCTTTGCCATTACATGTCTTTCAGCTTGTCATCTTATTGTGGATGTTTCGATGCTTGATGTTGTGACCACATACGCTCTGTTCTGTTCTTCTATAGTTCTATCCTGCACTCAGACAGGAAACACCCATCTTTCTTGTTCATGTTGTGTGACCAAGCCATTGCTGTGTCTTCCCTTTGCTTCATTTCCATCAAGTTTGCCAGTTGCCACTAAGTTTTCAAAATCCTGACTCTTCATTAGTTTTTCTGGTGTTCTTTGCATTTTGTTCAGAATCAACTTGCCCATTGTCATTAGATGCTTCTCAGCTTGTGCCAGCGGGCATATGTAGAATAATGTAATGTAGAATATGATATCAATTCGTAACTCGTCGTCCAACCAAAATAGTCCGGCAGAATAACCGGAGCAACGTCAACAATTATGAAGCGACTAGAAGCGGGTCGACATATCTGGCAATACAATATTTATTTATCATTATACAATCAGAATCGCTGTTCCCATGTTGATGGGAGGATCAGCGATGAGTGAATATGTAAACGCAAAATTGCTGCACATTTTATTTTTATATTAGATCAATCCACTACCACGATAACGTTCCACCGCCTAGCTTTATTATAACTTCCTTGCCCCTATCATCATAGCTACTTACAAAGCTCCTGTTGGTTGTCACTTTCTAACCTTGAGCCATCCTGATTTGCGTTAACAATTTGCCTCTGAGAACTTTATGCCGCCTTCCGTAATGTCAGCCCCAAGCCTAACTGGTTGATTGCTATTCTATCACGCTGTTACGTTTTCTACCTTGTCACGTCAATTGGCGACTTTTGCTATCTGTTGCTTCGAGATTACTCTTCATATTCTTTCTCTCTTATAAATTCCATCATTCATTCTGAAGTGCTACATGTTGCTTCGAGATTACTCTTCATATTCTTTCTCTCTTATAAATTCCATCATTCATTCTGAAGTGCTACATGTTGCTTCGAGATTACTCTTCATATTCTTTCTCTCTTATAATTCCGTCATTCATTCTGAAGTGCTACATGGCAGCTTCTCTACTTATTATTGATGTTGCCATGCTGGGTATTATGAGCTCATAAGCTCTTCTATGTTCCTCTACATGTCTGTTGCTATTGCCATTATATGTCTCTCAGCTTGTCTGCTTACTGTTGAGGTTTCTATGCCGCGTGTTGCGACCACATAAGCTCATCTCTGTTCTTCTACAGTTATATCCCCGTCTGTGGCGGTAAATCCTGGGCGTTTCCTACACAGCACTGATCCATCAGTATAAATACCAGCATCGTAATCTCTGGCACAATCACCAATGTGAAGCTCACATGGGACGTCCTCTTTTGGGCCCTGCCCTTATCCCATCTCCGATCTCCCTACCCAAAAGATCAGAGGGCCGTGTGATATCATTAGATACAAATGATTCTTGGAACATTTCGAGGTCCTATGCAGGGGTCTAACCCAGTACCTTCTGTGCCGGAGGCAGACACTGTAACTAGTTATCCACGGCCCAAAAACAAAACCGGAGTTCAAGAAATATGAGTTCCAAAAGAGATGACTAAATCTAACAATACTTCATTCAGTGTGTATCATTCATTTGCAGAACCTCGCTCCCATAACAACCTTCCGGAAAACCTCTCGATCATAAGCAAGGTGTCCCGCGTCCGATACACCCTCTGGAGATCATCCGCCACATCCTGCACCTATCTTCTCTTTGGCCTCCCTCTTCCTCTCTTCCCATGCATATACCCCTCCATTATTGTTCTCTCCAAACTTTCATGACATTTCAAGTGACCAAAATATATCAATTTTCTTAGTTTTATCGACTTTAATAGCCAACCCTCTTCAATATTCATCTCTTGAAGTATGGATGCATTTGTTCTTTTTTTTACCCAAGATATTCTTAGAACTCGTCTATAACATTTATATTCAAAGGCATTTATGCGCTGTTCAGCTTGTTTACTAAGTGTCCAGGTCTCACAGGCGTATGTTGCAATGGGAAAGATGCATGCTCTTAAAAATCTAATTTTTGTAGTTCTATCTCATTCCATAATTTATTCACTTGTTTTAGTCTTTGAAGAGCAATTGATAGTCGTCGTTTAATTTCTTTCCCATTTTTTCTTTTGGTAATCAATGACCCATGATATTCAAAATTTTCCACCACCTCCAATTTTTCCTCATTAACATATATTTCTTTCTCCATAGTGATTTTATCTGTATGCATTATCTTTGTTTTTGCAATGTTAAGATACAAGTTGTGATTTTCACTATTGAATTGAGTTGAGGCTATTAGGTTTATTATTATTCAGTGTGTATACCCATCCAATTTGTCTGCCTGCTCGTTTAACAACACACCAACTTTTCTAACTTCTGCGCCGCCTTCCACCCAACAAAAGGTTTGTGTTTTATTATTATTAAGTTGTCTAATTTCATGTTTTTCCTTTAGATCTGTTTGTGCTATTCCTTTCCCGATAAAGATTATTAAATCGAAGTTAATTGTGTCGTAGTATATTTATATTTATTGTTTATTTTATTATTATTTGTTGGGTTCTCCCCCTATTATTTATGTTCACCAATGTAGAGCTCGTTGTAAGGTATGTACACTGTGTCTGTGTTTAGTATCTCTCAATTTTGTTTAGTATATCTCAATTTTTCGCAGGAGTTACACATGCCTAACTGTTTGTGTTTCCTATTCTAACACACCAGCTAGTCCTGGGGAATAGATCCAACGGACGCTCTCTATCTTTGGTTTCTTTCTGGTGTAAGTATAATACAGTAAAACAAAAGCACACAAAGGCATTCGAAATATATAACAGTTTATTGGTATAAAAGCACAAAGAACACACTGACGGCAGGTATAAAAATAGTATAAGAATAAAGTATAAATCACATCTCGACAATTTTATACCGATATATCCTCTCCCGGAAAAAATAATTTTAAATTGAAATTTACACATGTACGTACATAGACATTCTATGCAATATATCATTGTCAATTTAGTTGAGAAATGGTGATCTAGTTTGTCCTGATGTATGGAAGCGAATCATGGTCAATTACGTGGTTGTTATTCACGAACGATCAGCAATTTTGTGGAAGCTGCAGAGTTGTTGTTCTGTAAAAGAACGATGTTAACACAACTGAAAAATAAAAAGCCTAATGAAGATATCTAGAAGTTAACTTACATAAAGAGAACAGGATTTTCGCACCGGAAGAGCACAAGTCTCATTCTTTGAGTGCATTATGAGAAGGGAAACGCTAGATTACGTCCTGACAACCTGAAAGTCGAAGGGGTAGAGAGGCTGGGGAGAGCAAGAGAGAAGATAAAGGACAATTTGGCATCATCTCACGGAGGGACGTTAGTATCAGAAATGACGGACAGTTCATGAGATAGAAAGTCGTGGGCAGACAAGATGACCAACGCTATATAGCATGGACTATAAGACAATGGGCAGTACACGAGAAGATAATGAACAAGCAACAATATATATTTTACATAAGACAATAACACTATAAACATTATATAAACAAGAAAACTATATACATTATATAAGACAAGAATACTATATACATTATATAAAGACATGTGTACACTTTATATAAGACAAGGGAAATATTTTCCATATTTAAGATATTTATAAAAAAACGAACGATAATATATACATTATATAAGATCATGAAGAATCGACAATATATAGTTTACGTAAGACAATAAAACTATAGAAATTATATAAGACAATAAAACTATATACATTATATAAGACAAGAATAATATATACGTTATGTAAGACAAGAAAATTGGACACATTATATAAGCTAATGAACAGACACGTTAAAAACAATAAACATGAGACGCGACTGAGCATCTATTCAATCCGCCATACCCTCAGAAATTAACTTGTTCGAGTCCCGGGATAAAGCTTGGCAGTTTTACAACTATAAGCATTGCTTTCCCACTGAGATCAAACATGCCTCTGATATCATTGGTAGTGAGACAGGAGCCATTTCCTTCTCAGATAAGGATGAAAGACAGGAGGTTCCGCATACAGCTGTGCGTGTTAAGAATCTGATGGCAGTTGGAAACCGTCCTGGCAAACTTGTTAGGACTGGGAGGCTGAGCTACAGACAGATGGTGCATTTAACCTTGGTTAGAGTCTGTCTGAAATGTTTACTTCTTATCGTCCATGCCGCGTGGAGTTGGTGATCATGTCTGTCCACGGCCTTCTGTTTCTGTGCTGATATCATTTCTAATACCGATGTTCCTCCATGCCATTATGACAAACTGTCCAGTATCTTCTCTCTTGGTATCCCCCTGCTTCCCCAACTTTCCAATTAGAAGAAGTCTATCTCATACAAATTTATGTTGAAATAAGACACTCTAACTTCTCAGGTCCATAACTAACCGTGACATGCTTCCCCGAAGTAAGAACGAAGAAGGAGAAAATAATAAGACGACAATACAAATATACACATTCTTCTTCTTCTTCTTCTTCTTCTTCTTCTTCTTCTTCTTCTTCTTCTTCTTCTTCTTCTTCTTCTTCTTCTTCTTCTTCTTCTTCTTCTTCTTCTTCTTCTTCTTCATCTTCTTCTTCTTCTTCCTCCTCCTCCTTCTCTTCTTCTTCTTCTTCTTCTTCTTCTTCTTCTTCTTCTTCTTCTTCTTCTTCTTCTTCTTCTTCTTCTTCTTCTTCTTCTTCTTCTTCTTCTTCTTCCTCCTCCTCCTCCTCTTCTTCTTCTTCTTCTTCTTCTTCTTCTTCTTCTTCTTCTTCTTCTTCTTCTTCTTCTTCTTCTTCTTCTTCTTCTTCTTCTTCTTCTTCTTCTCTCACCCTTTAACCATTGGGGATAATCTCTCAACCAGCTTACTCCATGCAGTTGTCCACCCTATCTCATTTATTTCTGCCTCTAATCCTCTTCTTTGTGCGTTTTTAGTTATTTCTCTAGTTTGTTTAGCAGGTTTTGTGATGAAGGAGTTACGAATACTATGAGCTCCAAATTGGTTATTTTGTCATACCATTTTAATTCTTCTCTTCTGCACATAACATGAGACAATTAACGTAAGAAAAAATATAAACAGTATATAAATATATGAAATACAAATAAAAATAAAACTATATACATATAGTACATAAGATGCTGAAAAGCATTTTGTACATTTACACAAATGTACTTTAAATTAAGACCAACTCATTTTGTAAATTATATACACATATGTACTTTAAGTTCAATGTGAACAACTAAAACATAAGAAAACGGTAATGTCACATTCCGAAACAAATTATTTGACAATCTGTTTTGCAATGTGATATCATCATTTCATCTCTATTGCCATCATCATCATCAAAAGTATCACATGTGATTTACATTGATACCGTTTTTGAGTTTTGATATCCCGCGTGACACTTGTCACCATTAGAAATCTTATAAATATACAAGTCTTAAAAATAGTACAATGTTCCATTGTTGGAAATTATTATAACTATACATTCCTTATATCGAAATGTTACCGTAGAAATAAGCCACCGCTATATAATTAAAATGTATCTGCTATAAGAGGGTCGGCACGGCAGCAAAGTTCAACGCTCTTCATTTTTATCTTCTGACGGTGACGCTGTCGGTTCGCTCCAAACAACGGTCAGTTGATTTAAATGTTGACCTTTCGTTAGGAAAACACTGGCAAACTAAACAGAAATTGCATGTCCTTAGCTGGACATTGTAATAAACTCCTGTTCCCTGGCTGTTTGTTTACATGTAAGTTTACGCTCTCTTCTCTTTTCCGTGTGTTTATGTCGGTCAGAAGTAATAATACACGCTAAATATCCCACTTATAACCACTTGGGTTTAACGGGGTATTGCCATTAAAGGGCAATATTTAAAAAGCGAGTATATATCCCAAATAACATAAGGATTTGTCCATGTTTCGGAAAATACAATCTATATCATATCAAATCACAATCACATCCGAAAACGTGCAATACCAAGAAACACCCAGTTTTCACCCAGTATAACTCTAATCGTCCATGTTTTTGTGTCAATTTGCCTTCATCTTATAGTCCAAGCCGTGTAGCGTTGGTCACCCACGTTCTCTCATTCGAAGATCTCATTTGCTTGCTCGGGTGGAAACTAAACCCTCATCACTTCTCACTTCGTCTGTTGTGGCTGAGGGTGAAAACCCTAACCACGGGATTCGAAAAGAAAAACAAAGCAAACAATGAAACCGGGTGATCCTACAAAATGACACAAAGGATCAAGCACAGAAACTACTAATTCATTGGACGTTTCTTTTAACATCACACCACCAGAAGTCCATTAATTGCGTCAAATACAGAGCCCAAGCAGAAAGTTTCTTTCAGCATTCTAGCCCAGTAGAGTGAATCACTTCTCGTGGTCGGCATATTACAAACACTGAACAATGTTGGGTAGCATCCATAATACATTATAATGTATCAGAAGTCTATTATCACAGTGGCACGTTCTCAAGAATATTCGCGTCTGTGAATTCTAGCCACATAATTTCTAGTTTTAGTATCTCAGAAATCTAGAATTCACAGTGCAGCTGAAAACACACAGTAAAACAGATAAATGTAATATAGTGGCACATAACTTGACTGCGTGTGTCAGTGTCGGAGAACCAGAGCTTACCCCTACTCTACTCCACCAATAAATTAGTATGATCCATCCAATCGTAAAATATTAAATAAAATACATCTTTTATGGTGTCTCCACTCTGAAGCGGTAGGTCTTGTGTGACCCAGTCACCCCAAAACGACTGTTGGAAAAATTGTTTGTGTTGGGCAGGTCAGGGGATAGGGACTAGACAAACTGAGGCAGAGACCTACTGCCTTGTACGTAGTCTGGGGACAGTCAAAAGCTAAATAAAGCAAATCCGACAACTATTCATGTCGGAATCAGATGTACTATACTACAGGCTTGACGAAACAGTGCAGTGTTGCTCGCCTTATGATGACAAAAACACACTGTAATCAGCCTGATACACACAGACAATAAGCAATCCCACGTGATGAGTTCCTTGGGACAGAAACAGTTAAA
This sequence comes from Cepaea nemoralis, assembly GCA_014155875.1. Taxonomy (NCBI): domain Eukaryota; kingdom Metazoa; phylum Mollusca; class Gastropoda; order Stylommatophora; family Helicidae; genus Cepaea; species Cepaea nemoralis. The sequence goes on along the minus strand of JACEFZ010005976.1, from coordinate 233,627 downwards.
TCCAATGTGCTCTGTTCTTAGTTGTCCATAAGTGATCATAATTATCGCACTCACTCGAAGGCCAGCCACGAAGAACTGGCTCTCGCACATCAAAGGCCACCTGAGTCTCCCCTCTGCTTCCTTGGGGTAGAAACAATTAAATCCATATGCCTTGTTTTGAGTTATTCAGGAGCAATTATAAATATCGCAGCCACTCGAAGTAGTCCAGCCACGAAGAACTGGCTCTCGCACATCAAGAGCCTGCACAAGTCTCCCCTCTTCTTCCTTGAGACAGAAACAGTTAAGTTTAATGTGTCCATATCTCAATTGCCCAGAAGCGATTACAAACATTGCATAAACTCGAAGTATTCCAACCACGAAGACCTCGCTCTCGCACATCAAGAGCCTGCACAAGTCTCCCCTCTTCTTCCTTGGGACAGAAACAGTTAAGTTTAATGTGTCCAGATCTCAATTGCCCAGAAGCGATTACAAACATTGCATCCACTCGAAGTATTCTAGCCACGAAGAACTCGCTCTCGCACATCAAGAGCCTGCACAAGTCTCCCCTCTTCTTCCTTGAGACAGAAACAGCTAAGTCTAATGTGTCCAGCTCTCAGTTGCCCAGAAGCGATTACAAATATTGCATCCACTCGAAGTAGTCCAGCTCCTTGTAGAGCCAGTCCGTGTAGTTGGGCAGCCTGGTGAACACATTGGGAAAGTTGTTGGCCGAGCAGTTGTTGATCAACCACGACATGACTCCAGCCACGAAGAATCGACCCTGGCTCTCACACATCAGAGGTCCGCCGGAGTCACCCTGTGATATAAAGACATATTCATCTAAGTTACAATTAAGGCAATGGAAGGCATACTATTCTAAATTATTTACTGTTTCAATGCCATACACAAAGTAAGTTTGGACCAAACATGGCAAACAATCAAATGAACAGGGGCCACACTATTCTCTGTCCTGTTGTTGCAGGGGCGATGGAAGTGGAAATCCAGCAACTAATTCAGGATAATGCTCGCTCGGGTGATGTGATTATCTACACAGATGGGTCGGTGTTGAGAGGTAGGAGAAGTGCCTGGGGTTTCTTGGCAAAGGCTAATGGTCGACATTTGGTGCAGGAGAGCCTGGCATATGGTTACCACAACATCTAGCTTAAGAATGGAGGTGGAGACAGTCAGTGCAGCTTTCCGCTGGATGGAGAATACGATACACACACACATTGTGATTATAACTGACTCAGAAAGCATGCTAAGTAGAGTGAGGACTGGCAAGCTTCGTGACGAGTAGCTTGCTTCGCTTCGGAAGTCACGGGTGGCAAGCATCGTCTGGATATTTTCTCCGCGCCATGCTGGTGTGTTGGGGAAATGAACAGGCAGACAGATTGGCTGGCTCTGCAAAACTTTATGGAGTATTGATGCATGATAAGGCAGGCGTGGTTGCGGCCTTGTGGGAGCACGTGTACACCTCGGAGGAGCAAATGGATCACCATGGTCTGGCAAGAATGCTACAGCGTGGAGTGACGAGGGGATCTGGTCGATGCTCGACGCTTAGAGGAAAGGCGAGACGCACATATAATCAGATTGCTACTGGTATTATTGGGGTTGGATCTTTTCGCTCGCTTCTGAGGATGGGGATGGAGCGCTTATGGGAATGCCCCGAATGCTGTGATGTCGGTTCCTAAATCAATCAAACAATCAATGAACAAGTATTATACCATGTGCAGAACGTGACAGTTCCTTGTGTGAGCCCAATACCAGAGCGCTATATTTCGACTCTGCGATTATGGAAACCTCTTTGGATGGCGGGAATGCCCATGGTCTGCCCATTGCCTTCCCTCGAAGGCTGACCGGGATATCTTCAGCCGCTCAAACTTGACCAGCTGGGATGTCGGTGATACCAGAACAGTAGGAAGTCGAATGTCCTTGGAAACACCCGGGTAAGTTAACCCGGTCAACAAATGCCCGCAGAACGAACGAACGAACTTTATTTTTGAAAGGGTAATAAATTGGGCACGCAGGCCCGTCTTAGTTTCGGCCCTTCCAATCACTCATCTTTCGTTCATCGGTGCATAGTGCATTAACGTAGGAAAAAACATTGTCAAATGAATGTTGTAAACATAAACAATGCATGTTACCATGTTATGAGACAAATACCCCACCCACCCACCCATCCCCTATCCATCCGCGTGTCCCCCCCCCCACACACACACACACACACACATACACCACCAAACCACACACATATCCACAGGCACATACATTCCCCAATCCATCCATCCATCCCCCAACCCACACATTCCACACACACGCCCCACATACACCATCTCCCCACCCACACACACGTCTCCCACCCACCACACATCCTCCACACACATCCCCCACCCACCCAGACACAAACCCAGGCACACATGCATGCATCAACCCATCTACACCCACCCACACATCCCCCACCTTTATTCATCTCCCCATCCACACGCACACATCCTCCACCCATCCCAAACCTACCAACACTCACTCACCCACATATTCTCCACTACCCACCCACACAGTCTGTAGAAGTCGGATGTGTCGGTCGAAAGGCGCAATTATCACAGATCTGCTGTAAACAGGCACAACGCAACTGCGTCCGAAATAAACACATTGGATGAACGCATAAGAAGAAGAAAATACCGGCTCTGGGGGAGAACGGGTTACGAATGCAATTCATGATCCCGCATTCCGCGTTCGAATGGGATTTGGCAGAAGAAACAAGAGAGAGAACAATTTCATGCATACAATACACAGGACAGAGAATAGTGTGGTTTGGAAACAACAAGATTATCTCGATACTGGTCGGTTTCACGATCATGTTACAACCGACATGAGGGCAGCAGAGCTAGAGGAAGGCTGGGGAAGCGATAGGTTGACGGCGGAGGGGAACTCTTCATCAGCATGGACAACTGCCACCGCTGCACATCTGGAGCTTGAGAGAATTCTGCTTCAGTAGCAACTTCTAAACATACAACACCATGTGGAAAATGAGAGGAGGAGGCGAGGAAGAAGAGGAAGTTGAGGAGGAGGTAGAGGGAAAGAAGAAGATGGTGATGAGGACAAGGACGAGGAGAAGCAATAACAATAAGAAGAAAAAGATGATGTTGATGATGGTGATGATAATGATGATGATGATGATGATGATGAGGAGGAGGAGGAGACGAAGAAGAAGAAAAAGAAGAAGAAGAAGAAGATGATGATGATGATGATGATGATGATGATGATGATGATGATCATGATGATGATGATGATGATGATGATATGATGATGATGATGATGATGCTGATGATGATGATGATGATGATTGTCAGAGTCCGGAAAGGAGACAGAGATGCAGTGACATCGTTACGCCCGCCAGGCGACTTAGCTCCCAGAAGGGACGCCGTAACTTCGTTACGCCGCCAGGCGGATAGTGATTACCGGCCTGCAAGACTGCTGGCTGACAAGCGACCAGTGGTCAAGCCAGGACGACGCTAAACGCACGCATGCCTCGTGACGTCACCTGAGGTGAGAGGCGAGTTGCGAGTTAGCGGCAGACAGCTTGGGGACTTCGACTCGGACAGACGTGTGAAGAGAGAAAGGCGTTGTGTGGTATCTGTGCTGAAAGTCGAGTGTCTGGACATCTTGAGAGTGAGACGTTGTTTGCTGTATTGTGTAAGTGTATATTGAAACATCCAGTATATATCTTGTTGTGAACATCGTTCCGTATTTAATGTGAATAAATCCATCGAACGGTGTGTCGTTGAGTCTTACGTTAAATCACGTTGTATTTGTACTGTTTCACACTGTTAGGTGAGCGAGCCAAGTTTAAGACCCTGACATGTGTGGACGTGGTGGCTTTCGTCCGGCTTTGATATGAACGTGTTTTAGTGATTAACGATTTAAAACTAGAGTTTGTAAACGTACAATGCATACATATTGTTTTATTTTGTAATCGTGTCAAACAGTTGTGGTTTGTGAAACTTGTCACCGTTTTGACCTTGTCGACATTGTGATCTTGTCGCCATTTTGACCTTGTCGCCATCTTGTAAACTTGATGTCTATGTCCTTACTGAATGTTATCTTGATGTAAGTGATGTATCATCAATGTTGTAAAGTGTTAACATAAGTGTAGATTGTCTTTGTGCATTGAGTTGTGGAACGCGAAAAGTGTTTGGAAAGAAAGTAACGTGTTTTGAAAAAAATTGTTGACAGACAAACTTACGACCTACAACTACACTCAACGCCATACAAACCTAATCAACACTTAGGAACAGAGCAGACATTTGACAGCATTTGCCACACCGTGGGGACTGTACGAATGGTGTAAACTTCCATTTGGGCTTGTTAATGCCCCCGCAACCTTCGTTCGTATGACACGACTTCTTCTTGTAGACATTCCTAACATAATTTGCTATATCGACGACATCTGTGTTCACACAGAGACGATGACAGAGTACATTAAGACGTTAGGACAGACATTTGAACGTATTAGACAGCACGGACTGACTGTAAAGCCTGCGAAAGTAGACATAGCCTACCAGGAAATAACTTTCTTGGGGTACAAAATATCCAATGGCTTTGTCATGACAGACGATAAAATTGTGTCCAAAATTCTAAAACTATCACTTCCGACTACTAAGAAACAAGTCAGAAGTCTTTTGGGATTGATAAATTACTACCGGCAGTTCATTCCTGAGGTTTCCGAACTGACCGAAGTGTTTACTAATTTACTGACAAAAGAAATACCGGAGAAAATTGTACACAATGAATGCCTAAAAATTGCATTTAATAAAGTACTTGCGTGTTTTTCTGATAATAGTGTCAACAATCTTATCCTGAAATTGCCCAACCTTCGTTTACCTTTCAGATTGCGTACAGATGCTAGCTCCGTGGCGATTGGAGCAGTCTTGTTACAAGAGTACAATAACATACTACACCCAGTGTACTTCGTATCCAGAAAACTAAAAGCCAGAGAACGGGCTTGGTCCATTCCTCAGTTGGAAGCCCTAGCTTTAGTGGTGGGTATAACCAAATTATCCAGATTTCTTCTAGGACGGCACTTCATCGTGGAGTCTGACAGCAGCCCGTTGCGCTTTATAAATTCAGGAATACCCTCGAATCATATGGTAGCACGCTGGTCTCTGAAGCTTCAAGAGTATAGCTTTGAAGTTCGACATATTCCAGGCAGAACCAATTCGATTGCCGATCTTTTGTCCCGTTGTCCGACCGACCCAGTAAGCACCAATGTCTGAGTGCAGTGTGTGCAAATACACTCAGACCGACACAGCCATTATTGAGTGAATAAGTGTTTTTCTATTCACAAAAAGCTGTGCATTGTCTATAATGTGATGTGATAGGGGTTACCCCCATTATAAATAGTATTCTTATTTTACTAATTCATGTAGTGATTGTCCTGGATAATTGTGTAGTGTGTGGTAGAAAGCGAACTTTATTAATTGTATATATTACCAACAACAACAGTGTCACATTCGCTCAAAGAACTTACCTTAAGCGAACTATCCAATGTAACAGTGACATTCTGTAAGTGGATAATTCCAGGGATATTTTAATGACGTGTGCGAACGTGTAAACTGAACAGTGACAGCTACTCCATTGCAGTTAACCGAAATCCATAATGTTCGGTAGTGAAACACATGAACAGTCGATCGTAATCCAGAAGGTTTTGTGAAACATCTAAACACATGAACTGTAAGAAAGATACTTTCCGTAACTACATCAAACCGGAACAAGTGTGTTCTGCAAGCTTCTACATCAGCTGAGTTAATGTTCGTGTGTACTTCCGGATTAGTTAGGAATTTAGAGTAAAAGTAGCAGACGACAAATAAAAGTTCATACATTTATGACGATTCTAAAATGTTTAGGATTCTATAAAATGTAATACACGAATTGTGTGTTTATTTATTTATGTAGTGTAATCTTAGAATCATATCTTGATTTATGTATTCATATTACCGACTTTTTCTCGTTAATATGAAGAAACGTCAAGCAATGACGCTAAGAAATAATAGAATTATTGTAAATTATTGTATTTCATGAATGTTAAAATTATTTCCCTTTCATTTGTGTGTTATTACATCCCTACACAAAGGGCCATAATTTGAAATGTATCCATTAATGTGTTGCGTATAAATAGACATGATGTTGCCAGATTGTCAACACTACGGGTAGACATCTAATGAGCATGGCAAAGGGTGCCAACGTTGCAGACCAACACGAGAGCTACTGACCAAATAAGGGCAGGGTTTGAGCGTTTTATACGACTTATAAAAGTCGTATATCAGTCTGGCTAGATGGTTTTTGTTTCAAGAACCATATTATTACTTTTTTTTCAAATTGCTGCGAGGTAGATGCGTGAAGCTGGTACTACTGATCTGACTGGGTCGCAAATGCAATTGAGGTAGTCAGCCATCAAGAGGATGAAACCTGACAAGTGTAAAAGGTTGAACACCACATGTCGTTGATTGCAATGTACATTTCTTATATATTTCTATGGCATATGTGTATTTATTTGTATGTGTATATAACAACAAAAGGGTAGACTCTGACAAGGTTTAAATATTAACCCATTATGTATGTATATATGAGACATGAAAGATGACATCTTTCATGAAGTTGCCGGGGGAGCGTGTCAGAGTCCGGAAAGGAGACAGAGATGCAGTGACATCGTTACGCCCGCCAGGCGACTTAGCTCCCAGAAGGGACGCCGTAACTTCGTTACGCCGCCAGGCGGATAGTGATTACCGGCCTGCAAGACTGCTGGCTGACAAGCGACCAGTGGTCAAGCCAGGACGACGCTAAACGCACGCATGCCTCGTGACGTCACCTGAGGTGAGAGGCGAGTTGCGAGTTAGCGGCAGACAGCTTGGGGACTTCGACTCGGACAGACGTGTGAAGAGAGAAAGGCGTTGTGTGGTATCTGTGCTGAAAGTCGAGTGTCTGGACATCTTGAGAGTGAGACGTTGTGAGCTGTATTGTGTAAGTGTATATTGAAACATCCAGTATATATCTTGTTGTGAACATCGTTCCGTATTTAATGTGAATAAATCCATCGAACGGTGTGTCGTTGAGTCTTACGTTAAATCACGTTGTATTTGTACTGTTTCACACTGTTAGGTGAGCGAGCCAAGTTTAAGACCCTGACAATGATGATGATGATGATGATGATGATGATGATGATGATGATGATGATGATGATGATGACGACGATGACGACGATGACGACGACGAAGAACATGAAGAAGAAAATATGAATAAAAAGAAGAAGATGATAGTATCATCACCACTACATTAGCAGTCTATGGCCCGTTATTGATCTTCGGTAATAACAACAACACAACAATTTTTAAGTAATAGCTCACATAGCAGGCTCCAGTCTGGCCATAACCCAGGCACACTTGACTGTCAAGGACGTCAATGTTGACCCTGCCCCACATAGACTTGCATTGATCGTGAGGCAACACGTCCACGGATACCTCGTTCATGATGTTCTCTTGTCCTCCAGTACCTGATGAAGATTCATAGAGGTTTGTCGAAACGTTAGTAATATATAACGTGAAATCACATAACATTTGACTGAGAAACTAATATCAGATCATACGAAATCATAACAGATGTTGCGTGAGAAGCCAAGCAAATTTCACAATAAACAAAGAGATTGAAACTTTACGATCGTATAACTTATGTAGCCGTTGGCAAGATGGGAAAATATATTGACCAATAAAGAGAAAAATAGTGTTGAAGTGCCCCATGGAACCCATATTTTAAAAAAAAATTGAGTTGAGTCAAGTATTTATCCTGCACTCGGGGCATTCCCATAAGCGCTCAGTCATCATCTTCAACAGCCAGCGAAGAGTTCCAATACTAACGGTGCCCATTGCAATCTGATTATATGTCCGTCTAGCTTTACCCCCGATTCAAGACTGTTGACCAGATCCTCTGACCATTCCTTGCTGCCGCATTCTCTCTAGACTATCATAGGTCATCTGGTTTTGTGCATTAATCACATACTCCCAGAGGGCGTAAAACAACCAATGAGCAAATCCTACAAGAAACAAATAAAAACCGTAAACTGATTAGAGAAATTATATGTAGACTGCCATGATGTTTGGGCACGTTATGAGAAGAAATAAAAAATAAACTAGAGAACTTGGTGACAACTGACAAGGCTGAGTGGACATGAACAAGGACAAGACAGAGAAGTAAATATCTGGACGGTTTGATCACGTGGCATGGCTGAGACAAGAACACTGAGCTGATCCACGACTCTAGTGATCGTGTGAGATGGCGAAACATGACCACCCACGCTTATCGACATGGCACATGATGATGATATGACAACACCGTCTTTATGGCCACAATTCAGAAGGGACTACAGACAATGGTAGATTCAGTGGCTGTTGAGTTAGTTGCATATCCTTTACAGGACTTTGCAGTCAACCCCAGCATTTTGTGTGCATTAGATGTTCGCGATTGCTTAGCAAGTTTACGTTCAGTAGTTTGCCATTGCTTTCTTAAGACCGGCACTCATACCATTATATGAAAACCAACGCAAGGCTACAGACAATGGTAGATTCAGTGACTGTTAAGTTAGTTGCATATTCTTTACAGGGCTTTGCAGTAAATCCCAGCATTTTGTGTGTATTAGATGTTTATAATTTCTTAGTAAGTTTACGTTTAGTAGTTTGCATTGCTATCTTAACGACCGGCACTCATACCATTATATGAAAACCAACGCAAGACCAAATTTCCCGCAGCTGTGTTTCAAAATGCGGTATGCGGGATTGCGAATAATAGTCGCTTAAAAGTAGACAAGGTCGACATTATTGCACCGGGTTTTTATCCCTATGGCTCAGCCTCTTTCCGCAGCTCGGAAAGCGTCGCACAAAGCACGGACTCCGTAGCTCCAAGGACGACCCTCACGAGTCTCCGATAAAATGAACTTGTGAACCGAAGTATGCGGCCAGGAATCGAACCCGAAGTCCCAATCAGAAGGCTTGACCACTTCACTACGAAGACTCCCATGTGGGATTACGAACTGCGTCCGTAACACTTCACCACAGAGCCGGCTGAAGAAACTGAAAATAGAGGCCTCGGCTTGAACGGTAGAAGGAAAAAGTTGCGGTGATATAGTGGATGTACAGATGTACTATTTTGGGGCAAGTATGAAAATAAGAAAAAAGGCTGTCCCGAGATGCTGACTATATCACCCGACGACTGGTCTATACATATATGGTCTAGCACCGTATATCCAATGCGCTTTAAAGCATGTAAAACTTTACTTTCTACTTTACGTACAAGAATTCAAGTATCTAGCCACGGGATAACATCAGATGTAAGGTATAGCACATGCATAAAGAACGGGAACAGGACAAACAGATACCGCTTTTATAAGATGAAATGAATGAACCAACAGAAACGAGACGCAGAATCGGTAAGGCTTACAGATATATGATCAGAAGTGATAATATGGACGTTGGGTGCTTGCTTGTGTTCGCTGGCTGTGAACTCCAGCGCGAAGACCTGTATGTCGGATGAAGACATCATGTTGTCCAACATCAGTGTGATGTCATGCCGGATCTGAGGTTTGCGTGAGTATCCGTTGTCCCATGTCTGGCTTATTGGTGTGCAGACTGGTGGTTTCTCGCCGTGCAGGCAGATACTCTCCGACTTAGGAAAATTCAGCGATCCTACTACGTTAGCCAGGACCTCGAAGGGACCTGTTGCCCAGGACGCACGGCTAGGACGTGTTAGTAGGTCTTGGCCAGTATAGAACCTGGCCCTGGTGCCTTGGAAATACCTCTGCATCCCAATATGGACGTTGCGGCTACAGCTTTCGTCAGCCACACAATCAATACGTGATACTGATACACACAAGTACACGAACAACTTTATATTATATATATATATATATATGTGTGTGTGTGTGTGTGTGTGTGTGTGTGTGTGTGTGTGTGTGTGTGTGTGTGGGTGCGTGCGTGCGTGTGTGTGTGTGTGTGTGTGCGTGCGTGCGTACGTGTGTGTGTGTGCGCGCAATACAGATACAGTGGTTGTGGAGAGTGAAAGAATGGACGGCTTAGTTTGAATAATAGAATGGCAGAAGTCATGGCGATATCAAATAAACAGATTATGCCTAAATGATGTGCAAGTAAAGTACGTGGCATTATTTTGGGGCAAATGTAGAAATTCGGATATCTAGGCACATGGATAACATCAGACGGCAGATGCATAATTGAAATTAAGAGCAGAATAGGACAAGCAAAAATTGCATTCTATCAAATGAAGAACGTTTTGTTGAAAAAGAGTTTTTGCATGTTACATGGAACCAGTTTTAACATGCGGCTGCAAATCCTGGACAATTAGTAAACAAGCGACAAAATCCATGGAAGCCTTGGAGACGTGGTTTTATAGTAGAATGGTGAAAATTAATTGGACGGCCTAAGAAGAGCATTCAGGACGTTTTAAGGGAAGGTGAGTCGCAAAGACAACTTATTACAAACATCAGAAAGAGGCATTCATCGTTTTCTGACCACGTTATGAGAAGACAAAACGTGGAACATGTTGTGGCAACCGGAAATATTTGTGGGAAAAAGAGAGAGAGAGAGAGAGAGAGAGAGAGAGAGAGAGAGAGAGAGAGAGAGAGAGAGAGAGAGAGAGAGAGAGAGAGAGAGAGAGAGAGAGAGAGAGAGAGAGAGAGAGAGAGAGAGAGAGAACAGATTATTGACAGAGATGGAGCACCTATGTCTTGTCCGGTATGCTATGATGATAATTGATAATCTTTAATTAATTTTTCGGTTCAGCTGCTTTGTAGGAATCATACACGCGGATTTCACAAAACACTCTCCACTTCACAACAAGGATCATACAGGTGAATAACTGTTATACTAATATTATCATGTAGTTGTATCTGGCCGGTCTCCCTCGCGAAGGAGTTATTGACTTTCTCTGTAATCCCGTATATCCACGTAGGGTAACGCAGCTGCTCGAGATTCGGTAGCGGATCGCGTCGCGTTGGTCACTTACGGAGGTATATGAGCCGGTCGCTCAGAAAGCAATGGCAAACTACTGAGCGTAATCTTGCCAAGACATCAACAACAGCGGTAAAATAATGATGATGACAGCGATGTCCTGTAAATGGGATGTGCGGAAAAAAAAGTTGTATCTGTGTGTGTTTGTGTGTTCTTTGCTGACGAAGGCTTTGGCCGCAACGCCCAATTTGTTACTTGTGAGCTTGTTCTAGTATAGCTTACCGATTCTAGTTGTGTGTGTGTGCGTGCGTGTGTGTGTGTGCGCGCGCGCACGCGCGCGCGCGTACGTGTGCGTGATTCATTCTTTGTATGATGATAACCCGGAATCAGCTGCACTAGGTCCCCAATATTCCACAAGGCCATGTACACAGGGTCCTTCCAAACTTCCATCTGATAGAATTATTGAGTGATAGATACAACCCATCCTTTAAAAAAGTGGGTACCAAGACATTACCTGAAAAATAAAAGGAAAGGGGTCGGTGGAATATTGACCCAATCACCCACCGAGTACCCATTGGCTTATGTAATGTATTGTTTAACATTTTTTAAACAGTTTAATGTATTTATGGTTTATTATTATTTTTTTTCCAGGGGATCAGCGTGGTCTCGAGGTATGGAGTACGCCTCGAGTGCTGGAGGTCCCGGATTCAATCCCCGGTGAGGACCAGGATTATTTGTTTTTTCACGTGGACTTCTAGTAATAGAATTTCCCCTGGTCTCTGGGTTGTGAGATCGGACGCCCGTGTGTATTGTTGCGCCCGTAAAAGAAAAATCCCTTGGCAGTTGGAAATCGAAAAAGTGTAGCCTAACGGCGCTGCCCGGGCAAAATTTCGAGTTAAAAATCTACCCAAAGTATTTCAGGATCCTCGCCGGTGCTACGGAGTTTGTGCACTGAGGTGAGTTTCTCCAGACTCCGGTTTGAGTTAGGAAGAGAACGGAGCACTTATGGGTTACCCGGAGTCCCGTGATGTTGATCCATCGACTAAACTAAACTAAACTAAACTTCTTTTTTTTTTGTTTAAATGGTCTATCACCGATACGCCTCAGGGCGCTTTTTTTTTTTTTTTTTTTGGGGGGGGGGGGGGTATTCTTTTTTACAGGGCATCGCTGTCAACACCATCATTTTACTGCTGTTGTTGATGCCTTGGCAAGTTTACTTTCAGCAGTTTGCCATTGCTTTCTGAACGATGGGCTCACATACCAATTTGTTAAAACCCAGCGCAACGCGGTATGCTGCAAAATCGCGGGCAGTTGTGTTTAAAACCCTGGTAAGCGGTATTACGAATCGCGTCCATAAATCCCTTTGCCACGGAGACCGGCTCAAGGCGTGTACAAGTTTAAAAAAAAAATAGCTTGTACTTTTCTATATACAACCCGTCTTGTCATGTGAAAGTAAATCATCGTTACTTATTGACCTGGGAACCTGCTGGCGTAGTAGCTAGACCCTCGCTTGACGTCCAGGAGGTCGTGGGTTCAATCCCCAGCTGAGCCAATTAGGATTTTTCAAAAATGGACCTTGGCTCCCAGGTCGACCCAGGATACCGGGAATGTCTTAGGAAGTGATACTTCTTCTTCTGCGTTCATCCGGAGTTTCTTTTTTTTGTTCGGAAGTGACTGCGTTGTGCCTGTTTACAGCAGAGCTGCGTTCTTGCGCCGTTAGGCCGACACATACGACTTCTGCTGGGCATTTGTTGACCGGGTTAACCTTCCCGGTGAGGAAGTGATACTGACCTCATCACCCACAGACTGCCGATTGGCCTTGAACAATTTAGGTCCAGTGCTGTATGCCCGAAGAGCCTTAAAGCGTGAAAAGGGTTCTTTACTATTTTACTGAGTCCATTACCGCATATGGACACCAATCACCTTCGGATTAATAAGCCTGTGAGGGTAAAACTTCTGCGGCTGACTCAGTCACATGAACATTATTCTGAGCCGGTGATCGATCCTACTATAACTTCTCCTTGAAGTTAAACGGGGTAGGGATAATGGTGAAAACGAATCGAATTAACTATTTTTATTTTGACTTATTAACCTGACTAAATTGTTATGGGGAGGGTATAGGTAGACCCCTTGTCAGACACTGCGATGGAAGTGTGACGTGCTCGGTCTCAGCATATCAGACTAAGTCACTACATTAATGAGATAGGGACTTTTGATGCTCCCTTTGAAATCCTTCCCACAAACTGAAACAACTAAAAGCGCCAGGACCCAATATTATTCAGATGCCGGTATCATGTCTGTAAACAGAAGGAAGTGAACATACACACGACATGAAATATAAGACGGAGGCCAATATTTTAATCTGGATAAGCATACCATTAATTTGGAATCTAAAAATATTTTAAATTGGAAAGGTCTTAGGTTCATACCAGAATACGATCAGCGTTGCCAGTAGTAGGTTGTGCTCAATATTTAAATCTGAAATCCCGAAACAACTAAATAAGTCAATATTTTAATCAATCAAAACACCGAAGAACGCATATTTCTGAAACGGAAAAGGCATTGAGGAATGGGGTCAGTGACATCAACTCAAAACTTCCTACAGTTACCATTTATTTTAGTATTTTACACTAACAATTAGATGAAAGTTGCACCTCTGAAGTCGGAGTGGGTTCACCTTATGGCGATGGATACTGATGATACGGGAAGCTAATCCACAAGCAAAAACTCAGCGCACTAGAAGTAAAGGCTGTATTTTTAATAACTGGACAGTGTTTGAAAATATTGCCGGTCCAAGTTTTGTATTTATCTGTTATGTTGCATGAACTTTACAGAGGGTGAATACAAAACTTAGACCGGCAATATTGTCAAACACTGCACAGTTATTAAACATACACCCAATATAAAGCTGTACTCACCTCTGGTCTCACCCCAACCACTTATCCAACATTTCATGCCCGGGACCAGTGGGAAGTCCGAGTCTGGCATGCAGGCTGTTTGTACATCCCCGGATGTCATGTCCACGGGAGAATCCAGCTCCAGCAGGGCGACGTCGTTGGGGAAGTTACTGGTTCGGACATAGCCTGGATGCTGTAGATAATAGAGTGGGGGATTTTAACAGACGCTCAAACTGTTACTCAATTTCTATAAGCAATTTCTGAAAGTCGAAGAAACTGGCTCACAAAGATCATGTCTTGGAAACTGAATTAGTTGAGTCATACAAGAGGTCTTCATGTGAAAACCGTAAATGTTTTTTGTTGGTTTTGTTTTGTGTTTTGTAGTGAATATATTCTGAAAAAGTAAAGAACAAATGTATTATTTCTCGATTTAGTCACCACTGCGTTCAATGCAAGTCCGCCAAAGCCATAAAGTGCTTGAACTCCTGTAGAATAAAATTCTCTTGGTCGCGTGTGTAACCACTCTTGCACCATCTGAAAAGTCTGTCACAGAAGTCACTCAAACACTAGCTGGACTGACAGGCATGCAACAACATACTGGGCCTTCATTCACCGATGAATTTCTATCGGTGTCACCCCTTCACTGATTAAAAGAATAGTTGGTGCATGTCAAAAGTGGGGCCATATTTAAACTGTCCTTTTGACGTCACCATGTTCGTCTGCATTGTGATATCCCGTGCTTAAAACTCTTAACATCCTTAACAACAATATTGACAGGTTACAAGACAATGGCATGGTTATTGGAATGTTTATCGCACTTGTAAGGTTTCCATTTGAAGCCCCCCTCGTATTATACGTGAATGTGGTTTGGAAAGGCGTGGTTCTTGAATGAAGAAGCAAGGGTGGACAATCACGAACATGAACACAGAACAATACCTGGAGGCTCAAAGTGAAGGTTAATAGACGGTGTTAAGTGCAGGAGAGCCTGTCATATGATACCACGACATCTGGTATAAGATTGGAGATAGAGGCAGTCATAGAGGCAGTCATAGCGGCGGTCCGAAGGCTGGATGGCAAACAGCACACACGCGTCTTCTCCCTGCTATGTCCCAATGGAGCATAGGTCATCAACCATCTCATGCCAAGCTCTTTTTAAACGTGTCCATGATTGATAAATAAGTGAAGGGGTGAAACATATAGAAATTAATCGGCGAGTGAAGGTCCAGGATGGTGATACATGCCTGTCAGTCCAGCAAGTGTATATGAGTGGAGTAGGAAGTTGCAAAACGAAGTGACTTCTGTGACACACTGTTCACAACCGGGTCAGGCACACTGAGTAGTGACCCCAAAATCGATTGCAGCCGTTGAAGGCCTCATACAGAAATTGTGAGTGACATTACCGCACATCTTGACATCAGTCAAAGTTCAGCACACGACATCATCCATGACGTGCTACAGTATTACAAAGTGCCTGCAAGGCGCCACGGCAGATTACTCCAGAATTGAAACAACGACGCACTGATGCTTGTCGAGAACTTTTGCAGTGTTTTAAAGCAGAAGGTGATGGTTTCCTATCAAGAACTGTTACTGGAGATGAAACTTGGGTTCTTTACCACGAGCCGGAAATGAATAGAGCGAACCAGGAATGGCCCCATCCCTCTTCACCGAAATTAAAGAAGTTTCTCACGCAACCATCTGCAGGGAAGGTTATGTTGACCCTTTTATGATGAACGAGGCGTTATTTTATAGCACTACATGCTAAGATGGAAAACTGTCACCAGTGATACGTATACAGATGTTCTCAGGAATCATTTTCGACTCGCAATCAAATCCAAATGACGTGGACTTCTGAGTAAATGTGTCCTTTTGCAGCACGACAATGCATATCCCCATACTGCCCGTGCATCGTAACCAATATATATGACAACGATAACCAATATAAATTATATCGATAACCAACACAAAAGGCATCGATAGCCAAATTAAAGGACATCAATAACCAATACAAACGGCAACGATAGCACCCATGCGTACATGTACCAATTAACAATACATCACGGAGAACACATGACAGAAATGACACCAATAACGCACATAAATGACACCAGTAACTTATAGAATTGACATCAATAACTGATAAAAATGACACCAATAACTTATATAAATGACATCAATAACTGATAAAAATAACACAAATGGCTGCTAGAAATGACATCAAAAACTGATAGAAATTAAACCAATAACTGACAGAAATGACATCACTAACTGATAGAACTGACATCAATAACTGATAAAAAATGATGCCAATAATTTATAGAAATGATAACAATAACTGATAGAAATTACCCCCAATAACTGATACAAATGACATCAATAACTGATATAAATCACATCAATAAATGATAGAATGTCATCGATAACTGATAGAAATAATATCCATAACTGACAGAAATGAAACAAATATTATATAATATATATATATATATATATATATATATATATAAATTGCATAAATAACTGATAGAAATAATACCAATGAGTGATAGAAATGACACCAATAACTGATAGAAATGAGGCCAATATCTGTTAAAAATGATACCAATAACTGATATGAATGATACCAATAACAGATAGAAATGACATCAACAACTGGTAGAAACTATGCTAATGGCGTGCATAAATGACCTGACACCAGTAAGTGATATAAATGGCACCAATAACTGACAGAAATTACACCAATAACTGATAGAAATGATACCAATAACAGATAGAAATGACACCAATCACTGATAGAAATGACACCAATAGCGTGCAGAAATGACACCTGGTACAGGGGGTCATCGAAGGTGAGAGGTTATATGCGCTGAAACTGTCTTTCGTGATCGCGGTATAGTGGATTTGTTCCACACGCTGATCAATCGGACTTAAATGTTGACTTCTCGTCCTTGACTTGGGTATGTAAATTACAAGTACCTCAGAAGTCGGAAAGGATTCGCCAGATGACGAGGGACACTGGTAATAGGGAAAGCTAATTCACAAGCAAAAATCAGCCCAGTGCACTCACTCCTAGTAGCAACTAATAACGAGAGTAGTTAGTTAGTCGAGGTTCCAACTTCACGGCAACGGGTCTTCCCCATTATGCTCCGTTCCTGTGCCAGCGAATATCACACAAAATGCTCCCAACTGTCCAATGTGAAAAGTGAAATAGACAGGAGTCTCGGCAATCCAACAAGCCCGCACAGGTACACTGTGCATAATGCCGCCGTCAGAATGCCAACACAAAATTCATCCACGAATACCACAGTTCATCGTCGATGGACTCGGCAGTCACCAGAAAGACCTCATTGACCCGGGTTTTCTCACATGGCTCGGTCTCTTACCGCAGGGCGACCCGCCGAAAGTGTCGCACAAAGCACGAACTCCGCAGCTTCAGCGCCGACTCCCAGGAGTCTCCCGAAAAATGCACTCGTGAACCGAAAGGGCAAAACAGTCAATTCAGCAACCGCCGGTAGCCATTGTTCCGAACATGCAGTTCACTGTACAGGACAGATGTAAAAGCATTCCACGCGAATTTCACAGCTCACGGTGTCGCCCACGCACTCACTCAGTAGCAGGGCGACGGAACCATGTACTACCAGTCCAACATGAGGAAAATGCGATTGCAAACCGTAGCCACAAGCATAAACACGCCACAGGCCCCAACGGTTCAATGCCTAACTGCCATGCTGGCGACCGGAAGTCCAATAACGAAAGTAGGATACATGTTGACTACGCTCAAGTTCAAAGCAAGCTAACGCCAAACAACACATCTGGTACTCACGCTGATGACTCTGACAATGTCTCGGTAGATCTCGTTCCCAGACACTGTCTCGAGATTATAGTCAGCCAGTGCCACCCGCCAATTGCTGATCTCCCCATAGAACGGCCTGTCAATCAATCAAGAAAGTGAAAATATGATTGGTTAATTATTTCCCCAAAGTTGGCGGTACGTCTCCCTGGAGGTGTTGAATAGATCGCAATGTAAGCCCGGCAAACGGAAATCACAATGTAAAAGTAACAATGATAATAATAACGAAGACACAAACCATTGAATGCACGATTTATTGCCTGGCATATTTCGCTGCATCTCGTCAGGTTCATACTGCAGATGTCACACAACGTAAAGTAAAATAACTAGATACACCCTCCAAGCTGAAATATACACATGTTAGCACAGTAATATCAGTTGTTTCCCATGATAATTTTAAACTGACTACCATGTCTTTCTGTTTGCACAAAATAGGCCAAGTTTGTTAGGCCGACGTTTCGGTCTTAGTGATCTTCATCAAGAACAACACATTCATTCATTCATTAGCACCTTGCAGTATAGACAGACGATGGTTTGTTACATTGTGCTTCAAAAAGGCATAACTACAACCCATGGTGGGAGCGAATGTGACTGATCAGAAAAAGTCGCGCTGTAATTGTTCGTCCATAATGGATGCACGTGAACACATGATTTCCACCATCATGCGCCATCTTACGTTTCACACGCTCAGTGTGTGATCTATCTGCAATCATTTTCTCCTTTGTCTTTATTCCATTTATGACAGTTGCCCTCCATGCAACACTTTCGGTGGCGACTTTCTCCCAATGTGCATTATCAATGCCTGTATCAGCCGTGCCACGCTTACACACATCTTTGTATCGTGATAGAGGATAGAGGTCGAAACCAAGATCTCTAACCCATCTGTAATTCACCAAAAAAAAAAAAAAGATGTTATTTTGTATTCTACCATCATCCATCCTCCTAATGTGACCTATCCATCTAAGTCTACGAAGACTGACCATGAAATAAATGGTCACACAACCTACTCTTTCCAATACTTCAGTATTTGTGATTTTGTCTTGCTACTTAATACCAAGAATTCTTCGCAGACACCGCATATGTAAGCTGTTTAAACGTTTCTCTTGGTCGAGTAAGTTGACCAGGCTTCACTGCCATAAAGAAGAGTACTAAGGACACAGGCTTGATAGATACGGACTTTTGTTTTGGCAGGAAGCATCCTGTTCTCCCAGACTCTTTTTGTTAACCTGTTCATTGTTGTTGCTGCCTTACCAATCCTGATGTTTATTTCCTGATCTAGGGATAATTTGCTGTTTACCCCTGATCCTAGATATGTAAAATGGTCTACTATCTCCAGTTCGGCGTCGTCAATAAAGATTGATGGTACACCATGTGCACCTTGTGACATAATCTGTGTCTTCTTTTTGTTAATTGTTAAACAAAATTCAGAACAAGCATTGGAGAATGCAGATAGTAGACTTTGCAATTCTTCATCAGAGTGGGTCGTAACTGCAGCATCATCTGCAAAAAGCAACTCCCTGATCAGTACCCTCCTAATTTTGGTCTTGGCCTTCAATCTCTGAGCATTGTAGAGGCCGCCATCCGAGAGTGACTTAATGTGTATACAACATCCTGATCACGAAAGGCATATTTCAGTAGAAGTGAAAAGTATATTCCAAAGAGGGTGGGAGATAGTACACAACCTTACTTAACACAAACAGATCTAAAGAAAAACATGAAATTAGAATTTCAGTTGCCATAGTTGTAAGGTTTGTACACTGTGTCTGTGTTTATCATCTCTCTATTTTTCCTAGGAGTCACGCACTAACTGTTTTCATTTCAGTCATCTGTGCCCAGAGGGTTACGAATGCAATTCGTAATTCCACATACAACGTTCCAGCCACAGCTGCAGGCGATTTGGAAGCAGAAAGTATTGCACTGGTTTTCATACCAAAGGTATGAGTGTCGGTCGATCAGAAAGCAATGTCAAACTATTGAACGTAAACTTGCCCAGGAATCACAAACAAACAAACAAAAAACTCATGTTGACTGCTACGTCATGGAAAGGATATGTAACTAACTTTTTAAACATCGGATTAGCCAGTCTAAAGACTTCCGTGTAAGTTGGCTGGTCATATCACTATTTTGTCCTCAAATCTCATGATCATTATGTCAGGCATCCGAGGACATGTACTGAATTCTTTAATGACGTCATTAAATTTGTTGTTGATCTTTCTCCTGGTGTCTCCGTGACGAAGTGGCCTAGCCGTTTGCCTGGCGCTCTATAGGTCTTGTTTTCCTTGTCTGACTGCGTCCTTCAGAGCACGAGTACAATATTCCTGGGGACACCCGGGGGTCATCGCTTGAGCTATCGAGTTCGTGCAATGTGCGATATCTTGGCGGTCGGCTTACCGTCCTGCGGACAGAGATCGAGACAGATAGAAATTGATTTATTTGGTTGTTTCGGGATTTGAAGTTTGAAGATTGAGCACAACCCACTACTGGCAACGATGATCGCATTCCGGCACGAACCTTGGGCCTTGTCCACGTCAGATTGGAAGCACTAGACTCGAGTTTCGCTCTTGTTCTAGCTCACTGTAGTGCAAATCCCTGACTGGATTTGGGAACTCATTCAGGGATATGCACTACACAGCTCAAACGAGAGCAAAACTCGTGTCTAGTGCTTCCATTCTGGCGTGGACAGATAGAAATATGAAGATAATGTGACAACTAAACATACTTATGAACAGACAGCAAAGATTATTGACATCCGGTTGTCATGGCGCGGAAATTTAACCGCACGTGAATTATATACACTAGGAGATCGTCGTGCTAGTCGGCACTTGATGATGATGATGATTTCCTCAGCACTTATGGAGATATCCAGGTATACTGTATGTGCTCCTTTATAAACAAACAAATATTATAAGTGCTCCAGAACCCTCTCACAGATAATCTCAGTACAGTGCATGAATCCAGCATCGCCGGCGTGGATCCAAAGGGGTTTACAACAGGTTTATAAGGCAAGCGTTTCCACTACATTGCACAGGGTCTTATCCCATAAAGCTCGGCCTTGTTCCACAGCGCGAACCGTTGAAAGCATAAGCATAAACTCCGTAGCTCCAGCGACGAGTCCCCCAGGAGTCTCCCAGAAAATTGCATCCGTGAACCGAGTGACGTGGGTTAGAATCGAACCCACAGCCTCCGGGTGCGAAGGAGGCAGAGTAACCATTTGGCCAAGGATACTTCAACGACGTGGATCCAAATGCGTATATACAAGAACCATGCAGACCTCATTTCATTAATCCATTAACCAGTCTTGTACATACATTCGCTCCCATAAGTTTCTGGAAACTTCTCTCTGTTATCATCACGATGTGCTGCCTCTGTTTACTGTCATGTATACATTCATCATCATCAAAAGCCCTGCCAGCTGGCATAGGCGTTTATGTCTCTCCACAGATATCTATCTTTGTTGTTCTGGATCAACAGCTGACGATATTCTTCCATACCACCGTCTCAATAAATCTCGTATCCTTTCTTTTGGTCTGCCTCTCTTCCCCTTGATTTTTCCAGTTGTCGCGATGTTTTCCTATGTATCTCTTCTCAGCACATGATAAAGAAAGCTGTTTTTCTCATTATTATTGTTGTATACAAAGTTCTAGTGTCATTAATCTCTCTTAGACAATCGTTGTTAGTTACTCTGGCAGTCCAAGGAATTGGCAATATCCATCTCAAGAACAACATCTCTATTGCTTCCAAGTTTTTCCTAATTTGTTGATTTACATTCCAAGATTCGCTGCCGTACAGCAAAACAGGTTCTGTATAGCACTTCAGCGCTCTCTTTCTTAATGTTGTGTATAATGTTCTAGCCTCTTTCAGGTAATCGTTGTTAGTTACTCTAGCAGTCCAAGGAATTCGCAACATCCGTCTCAAGAACCACATATCTGTTGCTTCCAAGTTCTTAATTTGTTCATTTACATTCTAAGATTCACTGCCATACATGTGTACATTATCTATCACTTTTTTTGGAGGGGGGGGGGAGGGGAGCCCTCACTCGCTTTGAACTCAAGTGTAGTCCATACACGCTACTTCTAGCAACATGGGCTGAACTTTGCGTGTGGAGTTTTTTAAATGTTGCATATCCCTTACAGGACGTTGCAGTCAAAACCAGCATTTTTCAGCTGCTGTTGATGTACTAGGCAAGTTGTACGTTCAGTAGCGTGTGGATTACTTTCCCTTTTACCAGCGTTCCTCGCCATCAGGTGAACCCACTCCGACTTAAGAGGTACTTGTAATTTACTCCCCCAAGTCAAGGACGACAAGTCAACATTTTAATCCAATCGTCCGGTGTAGGGGTTGAACTCCTTGCCTCGGCATCAGCACACCGGATGTTTAAGAACGCCGTTTCTTCGCCTCTCCCGTACCCCTTCCCCCACCTCCCTCGCCCCCATAATAATCTTTTCTAGACTTTCATGTTATTTTTACGTCTCCAAAATAGTTAATTGTCTTCATATTTCAATTTCCTAATTTTTCTTTGTTGTAGTAATTAATTTGTGTCAATACTGTGTTATTCTTGGACAGAACTGCTCATTCTCCTGTCAATTGGCTGCTTGTTTCAAACTCTTCTTTAACATTTAATGCAATGGTAAAGTACTGACCGTAAACTTGCCAAGAAATCACACATAGCCAAAAAAATGCTGGGGTTGACTACGATGTCCTGTAAATGATATGCAACTAACTTAAGCATTTATATTCAAGTGAGGATATGTACTTTTCAGTTGTTATTGTTGTTGTTGTTGTCTTCCACCTATGCCGTTAGGGAAGTTCCATCGCCTATAACTAGCGTCTTTCTTCCAATTTCCTCCATGATCCATAAACATAATTGTTGTAGGATCAAGTAAATTCCCTACCGGTATGCTAGACCTATCGTACGTGTGTTACCTACGTAACCCTTTTATATCTGCTACTACCACAATGTCACAAATGTCTTCTGCAATTCACAATAATTCACATCATGAGCATAATTTTTCTTAGGATCAAGTAAATTCCCTACCGGTTTGCTAAACCTGTTCCTTACCTACTCGGTGAAAATGTACATATTCCATTTTTTGTTTTTTAACGTTCATATCCCATATAGGACGTTGCAGTCAACACCAGCATTTTCCAGCTGTTGTTGATGTTCTTGGCAAGATACGCTCAGTAGCTTGCCATTGCTTTCTGAGCGACCGGCTCACACACCCCGTAAGTAACCAACGCGATGCGATCCGCTGCCGAATCTTGCGCAGCTGTGTTTCTCACGTTCATTCCAATTAACGGGGCCTTAATAGAATCCCGTGTTTTAAGAAAACTTATTACCCTGGAAGGCTAACCCGGTCAACAAACTCCCTCAGAAGTCGGATTTGTCGGCCGAAAGTTGCAAAAATCGTAGCTCTGCTGTAAACAGACACAGTGCAATTACGTCCAAAAAATATTAAGAAGAAGATAACTGATTAAGTGCCATGGGATGATTAATCGTCTTATGCGACTTTCTGTATATTGCATGGGCTTATATATCGCCGAAATGTTGTCATTGTGTTATAATACAACACGTCTGCTACCATGCTAACAACTTTTAAGTCATAACTGTGACACAGCCCCACTTCTCATTTTCCGTTATTAATTATTGTTAGGTCCAAATCTACATTTTGTTTGGCACAGAGTATATTAATTTGTTAAGTATCCAAGTTTCTCATCCATAATTTGCCACAGGGAATATGCACGCTCTTTGAAGTCTAACATTTGCTGTTCTGTCTTAGCCGATCCATGTTTTAATCGTAATTTCTTACTAAGAGTTATAGAAAGTCTATGATGTCACATGAAGGTCAATGTTCACGAGACACATTTCGGCCACAACCACTGGCCGCATTAAAACATGTGTAA